>JAAGEH010000021.1:3536331-3555873 GCA_011751065.1 Lasiurus cinereus
GAGAATAACCTCCTTCTCAAGAGAAAGTTTAAAGCAGTATCTAGTCCTTGAACTTAAATCAAGCCCCAGGACTCAATGTGATGGCAACAGTCTTCCCCTCAGGTCTTGATCTAGACTAGAGCAACAAAGGCTAATGATGTGCCTTCTCCTTGCATCCATTATGCTATAGTGGAATGTTTATTGCAGGATCACTACAATAAACATTTCCATTCAGAATGTAGAATGGGAGGCACAGAATCACAAGTTCATTACAATTCTAAATTCCAATGGGATGTACATTGTGATGTCTTGGGAGGAATGGAACTTGAGATGGAAACTCTTTCTTGTGCCCCATTTCCTATGTTTGGAAGGAGCTCTTTTGTCCCTCATTTTATGGATCCTAGTTCTGCTCTCCAGATGTTCTTAGTCAAATCTGAAGTGGTAGTGGGAGCACATGTCCTCCTTGAGACAGATCACTTCTTGCTTGTAGAAGTTAGGATATTATTTTTCAACTTGGGTGATTTGGTAAAATATTATCCCAAGCAAAGATAATTTTCTTCCTTGGAATAATTGGGTAGTAATTATTAATAAATTATTCTCCTTTATTAATAGAAAAAATTCAAAACAATATAAATTTCTAATATAGGGGAGTTAATAAATTAATTATACATCTAATTATGAAGATACAATCCCATTTTTGTGGACAAAGAAATAAGGGAAGGAAGGAAGGAAGGAAGGAAGGAAGGAAGGAAGGAAGGAAGGAAGGAAGAAGGAAGGAAGAAAGGAAGAAGGAAGGAAGAGAAGGGAGAATAAAGTCTAGAGATCTCTACACTGAGACTAAACTCTTTAATTCTGTGAAGTGGATTTAGGATTTGCTTGGTTTTAATCTTTTTGTGTGTGTAGTGAGGACATTTCATTATTCTGTATGCTGACCCATATGATCCAATGGTTCTAGGGTAAATATCAGTTTGTTGTGTAAAATACAAAATATTTGAATGTAAAGATTTACAAAATCTCAAAATGCAGGAGATTTTCAAAATCTCTTCTGTTGCCTGGAATACATTGACAGAGCCCATTCAACTACCCATGCATACCTCAGTAAGCACATACATGTAAGGAGCATGACACTGTACACAGAAACACAGGCATTCTTGGGCCTTAAAGCAACCACATGGAATGCATAACCATTTTAAACTTAAAACTTCCTTGTTCTCTACATTTGTGTCCTGTGTACACACACATAAGGAAGAGAGAAACACACAGGGTAAGTGAGGGAGAGAAAGCACACTCATTTTAATGTGTTAGGTATTTTCTCAGAAGATAAGATCCTATAAAGTGCCACAAGAGAAAGACAGCAGGGATTGGAATCAGAAGTAAGTTACATACAGCTCAAGCTCTATGCTTGACAACAGTCCTAATATTTGCCATTTTTCTTATCTGAGATTCTGTTTTCTCTCCCATAAAATGACAGGTAATAATTTCTAACTGACAGAGTTTTTATGGGAACCAGGTGACATGGTGCAGTTTTTTTTTTTTCTCACTTGGCAAAATTCTCTTGGGATTTTTCTGAATTGTTGTGTGTATCAATAGATTTTTATTTTTGTTTTTCACCTTTTTACTATTAAACTGTAATCTGTGTGTATCTGTACCACAGGTTAACTATTTAGCCATAGTAAAACATCATGATTGTTTCCCATATTGGGCTATTAAAAATGAAGTTTCTATGAGAACTCATGTACAAATTTTTGTGTGAACGTAAATTTTTATTTGTCTGGATCAAATGTCCAAAAGCGCAATTGCTGGGTCAAATGGTAATTGCAAATTGAGTTTTATAAAAAATGGTGAGACTGTTTTCAGAGTGTATATACCATTTTACATTCCACCCGCGATGGGTGGTCAAGTTTCTCTGCATCTTCACTAGCATTTTGTGTTGTCACTATTTTTTTATTTTAAGCATGCTGAGTAATGGGTACTAACTTCACCTTGTGGTTTCATTTGCATTTTCCTGATGGCTAATGATATTGAATGTTTTTACATGTGCTTATCTACTCTGTTTTTTATTTCTCTGTTTCTTTCCTTGCCTTCTTGTGGGTTGGTTGGCATTTTTTTTTTTTTTTAGGATTCTATCTTGACTTAATTTTTCTTAGGATTTTATCTTGACTTATAGTTTTGTTGTGGTTGTTCTCTGTATTACAACGTACAAATATGACTTAATCTACTAGTATCAATGTTATGCCAATTGAAGTGTGGAAAACTTATTTTCATTTAGGTGACTTTACCTATCCCACTTTTAAATACAATGTCTTGAATATCAGTGCTATAAATTATGTTTCAATCATTACCTATGATTTATAATACCCATGAGAAGTCTGTTTTATTTACCTACAAGAGGCACCCAGGGGAATGGGGGTTCCTTCAGCCTGGATTGCAAGAGGGTGCATATCAGGCTGTGGGACTCCATCGGTGCATAATTGGGGCTGGGGAGAGTCACAGGAGGTTAGCCAGCTGGGGAGGGACCATGGGAGGGCTCCAGAGCAAGTTGGACCCACTTCGCTCAATCCCAATCAGCCGGATCCCAGCAGCAAGCTAACCTACCCAGTCATAACATCTGCCTTCTGGTGGTCAGTGCACATGATAGTGACTGGTCGACCTGTCAAATGCCTGCTCCCTGGTGGTCAGTGCATGTCATAGCTGGTGGTTGAGTGGCCTTAGCATCTCATTAACATATTACACTTTGATTGGTTGAACAGAGGACTGGACACTTAGCATATACTAGGCTTTTATTATGTAAATATATTTGTTTTTTTTCAATTGTTCTTTTTATCCTAGCGCACCAAGATTCCTTCTTTAATGACTTTATTCTGTTTGAAATAAAATGATAGAAACTCTGTTAGCCTTTCTTTAAGGATGATTTTGCTAGTGACTTTTTTATTAGTTTTCTTTCATCTAAGCATGTCTTTATTTCTACGCCATTTCTTACTTTGTTTTGTTTTTTATCTTGATTTTACAGTTCAAGTATAGATGGGTTTGAGAGTACATTTATTAAAGCTGGGGACAGTGAAACAAAGGAAGGACTAAGGTAGAAGAAGCAACAGGAAAAGCCTAGTGGGGCTTTGGCTCCTTAAATATATGAGCCTAGGCAGGGCTGCTTTGGATCATGGAGAAGTCAGAGAAAATAGGGCCTTGAGGACAAGTTCAGGGGGTGACCCCAGTTTAAGCTGCAGCTGCCCAGTACTCCCCTGGTTGCAAGTATCATGGGGACTCTTAGTGTAGGAGATGCATGCCTGAGAGAGAAGAAAGGCATGGGCATGCTCCCAGAGTGGGGAAGAGCACTCCACTCCATTTCTAAAGAATTATTTTGTTGGGTATAGAATGCCTGGCTAGCAGCTCTTTTCTTTCAGTGCTTTAATAATGTTATGACATTTATTTCTAGCCTCCATAGTTTCAGATAAAAAATTCAAAGTTATTCAAATGAATGTTTTCCTGTAGGTAATATATCCTTTCTCTCCAACTGCTTTAAAGATTTTGTTTTTAGCCTTTGACCCTCTTCACCCATTTCTCCCAACCCTCACCCCCACTCTGCCTTTGGTAACCCCTAGTCTGTCCGCTGTATCTGTGAGCTTCTCTTTTTGTGTGTGTGTTTTTATTGTTACTTTTTATTTGCTTGTTTTGTTCCACATGTAAGAGAGATTGTACCATAATTGTCTTCCTCTCTCTGATTCATTTAACTTATCAAAATGCTCTCAAGGTCCACAAACATTGTCACAAATAGAAAATTTTATTTTTTATGGTTGAATTATATTTTATGGTATATATATATACAGCACCTTTTTTTTTCTCCCATCAGTGGGCACTTGGGTTGTTTCTATACCTTGGCTAGTGTAAATAATGCTGCATTAGTGCATATATATTTTTTTAAATTAGTGTTTTCATTTTTTTCAGATAAGTACCCAGAGGTGGAATTGTTGGGTCATATGACAGTCCTATTTTAAATTTTTTTAAGTGACTTCCATACTGTTTTTCATATTAGTTACACCAATTTCCATTGCCTCCAATAGTGTACTAGTGTTCCCTTCCTTCTACAACCTCACCAGCACTTGTTATTTCTTGCCTTTTTATTAATAGCCATTGTAACAGATATGAGATGACCACATGGTAATTTTATTTGCATTTTCCTGATGATTAATGACACTGAGCATCTTTTCATGTACCAGTTGGCCATCCATATGTTTTTTTTTAGAAAAATGTCTATTCAGAGATTCTACCCATTTTTAAACTGGTTTGTTTTTTTACTATTGAATTATATGAATTCTTTATGTATATTGGATATTAACCCCTTATCAGATATATTATTTTCAACTATTTTCTCCCATTCAATATGTTGCTATTTTATTTTGTTGATGTTTTTTGCAGGACAAAAGCTTTTTAGTTTGATGTAATCCTACTTGGTTTTTTTTTTATTTTGTTACTTTTACTTTAGGTGTCAGATTTTATTTTCTTTTTAGTAATTGCTTTTTTAAAAAATTCATTTTCCCCCATTGACTTCTCCCTGCCCACTCCCACCCCCAGCACATGCCCTCACCCCTCCTACTGTTTGTGTCCACTGGTTATGCTCAAATACATGTATAAAAGTCCTTTGGTTGATCTCTTACCACCCCTGCTCCATCCTCCCCTGCCTTCCATCTGAGATTTGGATAGTCTGTTTGATTCTTCTATGTCTCTGGATCTATTTTTGTTCATCAGTTTATGCTGTTCATTAAAGTTTTTTTGTTTTTTTTTTTTTAATTGCCAAGACCTATGTCAAGGAGCTTATACCCTATAAATTCTTCTAGGAGTTTTATAGTTTCAAGTCTTATATTTAAGTATTTAATCCATTTTGAGTACATTTTGTATGGTATTAAATAGTGATCCAGCTTCATTATTTTGCATGTGGCTGTTCAATTTTTCCAATGCCATTTATTGAAGAGATTGCCCTTCCCACATTATATATTCTTGGCTCCTTTGTCATAAAACAATTGAATGGGCTTATTTCTGCACTTTCTATTATTAATTTGTGTTTGTTTTTATGCCAATACCATACTGTTCTGATTGCTATGGCTTTGTAATAGAATTTTAACTCAAGGAGCACGATATCCTAAGCTTTGTTCTTCCTTCTCCAGATTTCTTGAGCATATGGGTTCTTTTGTGGTTCCATACAAATTTTAATATTGCTTGTTCTATTTATGTGAAGAATGCCATTGGAATTTTGATAGAAATTGCATTAAATATGTAGATTGCTTAGAGTAATATAAACATTTTAACAGTATTAATTCTTCCAATCTATGAGTATGGAGTTTTCATTTATTTGTATCCTCTTCAATTTTTTTCCCTTAATGTCTTGTTTTCATATCACTTCCTTAGCTAAATTTATTCCTAGGTATTTTATTCTTTTGATACAATTGTAAATAGAACTTTTTAAATTTCTCTCTATGATAATTTATTATTGTAGAGAAATGTAACAGCATTCTGTGTATTGATTATGTATACTTAACATCACTGAATTTATTTATTTATTCTAACAGTTTCTTGATGGAGTCTTTAGGTTTTTCTATATAAAATATTATGCCATCTGCAAATAGTGAGTTTTACTTCTTCCTTTCTAATTCAGATGCCTTTTGTTTCTTTTTCTTGCCTTCAAGCTCTAAGACTTTTAATACTATGTTGAATAAAAATTGCAAGATTGAGCACCATTGTCTTAATCCTGACTTTAAAGAAAATATATTTCAGCTTTATCACTACTTTAAAAAAATATTTTATTTTTAAGTTTCAGAAATTTAACTAAGATAAGTTTGGGCATGGGTTTCTTTGAGTTTATTCTATTTAGGTTTTGCTCCACTTCTCAAATCTGTAAATTTATGAATTTCACCTAAATTGGAGAAATTTTTAACTGTCATTTCTTAAAATACTCTCTCAGTCTCACTCTTTTCTCTCTTTCTTCTGGACCTCTAATGATACAAGTGTTGGCTATTTATTTCTTGTTTCTCAAGTACCTCAGGCTCAATTAATTTTTTTCCAGTTTATTTTCACTAGGTAAAGTTCATTAATCTATGCTTAAATTCATTGATTCTATCTTCTGTTATCTCTGCTCTGTTATTGAGCACATCAGAACTTTGAAGATTTCCTTTTTAGTTATTGGATTTTTCAGTTCTATAATTTTACTATGGTCTTCATAAAAACCTTTGTTTTTCTGAGATTTTCTGTGCTCTTCATTTGTTTTAAGGGAATTTATAATTGATTGTTGAAGCCCTTAATTTTTGTCAGATAATCCCAACATCTGGTCCAAGTTAGAATTGGCATCAATTGATTGTATTTTTTTATTCCAGTTGTAACTTACCTGATTCTTTGTATGATGGGCAATTTTCATAGTGTCCTGAACATTCTGTCTATTATGTTAAGAGACTCTGATTCCTGCCTACATTATTTATATTCAATCATCCCATTATGGCATTTTAGTCATATAAAATGGTGGCCCCATAAGATATAATCTAATGATGTAATAGTAATCATAAAGCATTTTAACATATTTTTATTTTAAGCCAAGTATATTTTAAAAGAGTTAAAATGCTTTAAAAATGTAAAGGTTTATAAAGTAAAAAAAAGTTTTAGTAAGCTAAAGTTAATTTATTATTAAAGAAAGAAAATCAATTTATAAATTTAGTGTAGCCTAAGTGTATAGTGTTTACAAAGTCTTCATTAGTGGACAGTAATGTTCTAGATCTCTACTTTCGTTTACCACCCACTCACTGGCTCACTCAGAGAAACCTCCTGTCCTACAAGCTCCACCCATGCATGATAAGTGTCCTATACAGGTGTATAATTTTTTATCTTTTATCCTATATTTTTATTGTACCTTTTCTGTTTAGGTATATTTAGATACAAAAATAGTTACTATTGTGTTGTGATTGCCTACAGTATTCAGTGCATTAACATACTTCATAAGTTTATAGCTTAATAGGCTATACCATATTGCCTAGGTGTGTAATAAGCTATACCATGTAGATTTGTGTAAGAGCACACATGATATTCATGCAATGAGGAAATGACCAAATGATGCATTTCTTAAAAAGTATTCTCATTGTTAATCAATACATGACACTATTTTAGTATTCAACCACCTTGTTTCAAGATCAGCACATGGATCCTGGTCTAATTTTATGGACTATAGGTCTAATTACATTTCAATTTTCAGAGACTTTGGGGAGCTATTTTAGTCTTCTTGGTTTATCTAGGGTTACTAGGATTTTCACTGTGTCCCTGTTGATGTTACCTGAGAAATTAGAACTTATCCAATTTGGACAACCTGATGTTCATAGGTTGGAGAATGAAGAGTATTTCCTGGGCCAGACACTTGTTATGTCAGGATGCCTCCCAACAGAGCCACCACGTCTGCTTGAAGTCATTGGCCTGGAAAATGATTCTGTGGGCTGCAAGATACAGAGGCTTCTTAGGCAAGCTGCTCATTTTAGCAGGATCCCCCTGCCAAAATCACCTGACAACCCCATGTACCTATGTTAGGAAGACAAGTTTCAGATCCAGCAGAGATAAGAAGCATTTCCTAGGTCAGGCCATTGGTTGTGGCAGGACTCTTCCAACTTGTAGGTGCTGCTTAATCCGCCATTGTCTCTAGGTGGGAGATGGAAATTCCAGGTCTAGTACTGATGGTAAGTAGTTTCAGGGCTAATAGTAAAGGATCCTTAGCAAGAATACTCATTGATCTCTATCAGTGCCACTGGTCTTACAGGTGGACTCCCACTCAGGTCAGGAAAGGAACAAACCTAATTGAGTCACCTTCTTTTGTTAGATTGGGGATGGAAGGCACTGGCCTGGTCCCTTGCTGTCGTTGGATGTGAAGTGCTAAAATACCCTGCCACTAGGTTGCTCCTTCTGTCTCAGCCCACCTTCCTTTGGTCAGAGTTTTCTTTTGGTTGCCTCATTTCCAGGGATTATGGTTATACTTAGCAGAGATGGGCAGGGAGAAATGGTTTCATGCCATCTGTCTGCCTTCAGCATCATCTTTGAACTAAATTTTAAATTGGTAATGTATAAGACAAAGATGAGTTGTAGAAGTATTTTATTAGTTTCATGCTACATTTATATGTGTGTCTATATTTTGTTATTAATGAATAAAAAGCATTTAATGATAAGAAGAGTCTACATAAAATTCTGAAACTTTAATTTTCTGAGAGAATCGAATCTGGGCACCTGAGCCTGAGTTGGGCAACGATCAGCTGAAAGTGTGTAGAGACAACCTCTTCAGGCATGATAGCTATACCACTCCTTCTTTTTTTAGGGGTAGCTTTTTCCCTTTAAATCAATTCTGGCCTTTGAATTATTCTTAACTTAGCCTACTGGTGAATAACCACAAACCTTTATAATTGCATTTTATATACACTTTTTTTTTGTAAATTCTTTTATTTAAATTTTGTCATAAAAAATTGACACTATTTAAGCTTAATTTTTTTTTAAAAAAAAAGGTCTGCCAAAACCAGTTTGGCTCAGTGGATAGAGCATTGGCCTGCAGACTAAAAGGTCCCAGGTTCGATTCCGGTCAAGGGCATGTACCTTGGTTGTGAGCACATCTCCAGTAGGGGATGAGCAGAAGGCAGCTGATCAATGTCTCTCTCTCATCGATGTTTCTAACTCTCTATCCTTCTCCCTTCCTCTCTGTAAAAAATCAATAAAATATAAAAATAAAATAAAATTTAAAAAAAGGTTCTATTCCTACCATTTATGGCTAAAGAGACTAAATTTTAGAATGAGAATGTGATGTACCAAGGTCCTAGGACTCTCAGGGGGCAGAGTTGGGCTTCCACCCTCGTCTTCTGACCCCAAGTCCAGTGCATTCTATTCACCCTACACTGGGGAAGACCATTGGGGCCCTTGAACAGCATGGGTTTGAACTGTGCAGGTCCACTTATACATGGACTTTTCCAATAAATACTGTAAATGTATCTTTTCCTCATTATTTTCTTAATAACATTTCTTTCCTCTAGCTTACTTTTGTGAGAATGCAGTATGTAATACATGCCACATACAAAACATGTGATAATAAAATTTTTGTTATCGACAAGGCCACCAGCCAACAGTAGGCTATTACTAATTAAGTTATGGAGGATCTGAACGTTATATATGGATTTTGGACTATTTGAGGGTGTCAGCACCCCTGACACCTGCATTGTTCCAGAGTCGATTGTGGTGCCACAAACCATAAGGCCGCATTGCTTTGACACGTGAATGTCCTTTTTGAAAAGAGGTTCATGAGTTTCCTCAGCTGTCATTCATTTTTACCTAGGTTGTACACTTACCTTGTTAGGCCAATTAGACAGACAAGCAAAACAGAAATCTGAATCACACTGAGATAAACTAGAGCATGACCTCGCCAATTAATTACCCCTATTGAGTTTCAGGCGGACTGCTTTGCTGGCACTGAGGTTAGTGGGTGAGTACAAACAAGCCGCAACAGATGTTCCCCACCCCAACAGGTTTTAAATAAACTCTGACACTAGACCAGTGAGCTTGCAAACAATCAGAAAAAAAATGTTACATATATGATAAATATCTCGGTTGTGTAAATTTGCATGAAGAAGGATTATTGGAAAACAGGAGGACACTTGAGACTTAATGACTTATTCTGTAATCTCTATTTCCCATAAAAGTATTATCTTTGGTAATTCTTCTGGGCACAGAGGAGGCAGCGGAATCATCTTAGAGATGCCGTGAGCGATGCTTCCCTGTGAGTGATCTTCCTGGTGTACCTGCTGCAAATTCCGCCAAATGACATCTTTTTCCTAGAGGACAGATAAAGGGCTGCCCCATCCCTGCAAACACACAGTACAAACTGTAAAAGTGAACAGGTAGGCACAGGCAGCCAAGAGGGGCCTGTCTTGGTAGGGAGTAGCCTGCTGGAGTGCAATGAGAAGAAAGAAAGCAGGCAAGTGTAAAAGCAGCAACAGCCAAGCAAATACCAAGTTCAGAGGGCATTGTGGTTTTAAAGCATGGCTTCAGACTCAGCGTACTCCTCCTACATTCCCGTCCCTTGGAGTTGGCAGGCTTGTGACCACTTCTACCCACAGAGTACACAGAAGGCATGCCACTTCCAAGGCTGGACCAGAACCACCACACTCAGATGTTTGTCCTGAAGTCTTGAGCTGCCTGCTGATGGGGCTCACATAGGTTCTCGAGATGAGCATGTGCTGAGTCCAGCATTTCTGCCATTCCAGCCCAGGCAGCAGAAATGTGAGTGAAGAAATTTCCAGATAACTTTAACTCCTAGTCATTAAATCACTCCAACCCCTAAGTCTTCTCCACAGAGGCCCCAGCCATCACAAAGCAGAGAAAACCTCTGCAGGTTATGTCCTTTCTCAATTCCTGAGCAACAAAATCCAGTAGAAAATTAAAATGGTTGTTATTTTCAGTCACTAAGTTCTGAAGCTGTTACACAGCAGTAATCAGAACAGAGGGTAAACATAAGAGGCAAAATGGAAAAGAAAGAGGTATGTTTAGTACAGACCTGGTACATGGAGATAAAATTAAGCATGACCAGAGAATGCAGCAGAAATGTAAAAGCAAAAGTCAATGGTAAGAAAACATTAGCTAATCCAGGGACTATTAGTCTATGCTGCAAACCCAATACTGGGTACCATCAACACATGTGCCAGACTATAATTGCATGCAGTCATGACAGAATGAGATTATTCTCTAGGAATATGCCAGCTGGCTTTTTTTTAAATTTCTATATTGATTAAGGTATTACAT
Source organism: Lasiurus cinereus (assembly GCA_011751065.1). NCBI lineage: Eukaryota > Metazoa > Chordata > Mammalia > Chiroptera > Vespertilionidae > Lasiurus > Lasiurus cinereus. Next base: position 3,547,105 of record JAAGEH010000021.1, read on the forward strand.
ATGTGTCCTTATTCCCCCATTACCCTCCACTTCCCATTCATGCCCCCACACTCTGTTGTCTGTGTCCATGCATATAAGCCTTTAGTTGATCTCTCCTCCTTACCCCCACCATCCCCTACCTTCCCTAAGGTTTGACATTTTGATTGATGTTTCTCTGTATCTGGATCTATTTTTGTTCATCAGTTTATGTTGTTCATTATATTCCACAAATGAGTGAAATCATGATGTTTATCTTTCTCTGCCTGGCTTATTTCACTTAGCATAATAGTCTCCATCTCCATCCATGTTGTGGCAAATGGTAAGAACTCTTTCTTTTACCAGAGTGTAGTATTCCATTGGGTAGATGTACCACAGTTTTTTAATCCATTCATCTGCTGATGGGCACTTTGACTTTTTCCAAATCTTAGTTATGGTGAATTGTGCTGCTATGAACATAGAGGTGCATATATCCTTTTTGATTCATGTTTCTAGTTTCTTGGGATATATTTCTAGAAGTGGGATCACTGGATAAAATGAGAATTGCATTTTTAGTTTGTTTGAGGAAACTCAATACTGTTCTCCACAGTGGCTGCACCAGTCTGCATTCCCACCAGAAGTGCAAAAGGGATCCTTTTTCTCCGCATCCTCTCCAGCACTTGTCATTTGTTGATTTGTTGATAATAGCCATTCTGACAGGTGTGAGATGGTACCACATTGTTGTTTTCATTTGCATCTCTCTGATGATTAGTGACTTAGAGCAGGTTTACATGTGTCTCTTGACTTCTTTCTATCTTCTTTCGAAAAGTGTCTATTTAGATCAATTGCCCATTTTTTGATTGGGTTGTTTATCTTCTTTTGTTAAGCTGCATGAGTTCCCTCTAAATGTTGGAAATTAAACCCTTATCATTGATATCATTGATATCAAATGTTCTCCCATGCAGTGGGCTTTCTTGTTGTTTTATTAATGGTCTCCTTTGCTGTGCAAAAGCTTTATATTTTGATGTAGTACCATTTGTTTATTTTCTCATTAGTTTCCATTGCCCTAGGAGCAGTATCAGTGACAAAATTGCTTTGGCTTATGTCAGAGATTTTTCTCCCTGTGGATTTCTCTAGTATTTTTATGGTTTCCCATTCTATATTTAAGTTCTTGATCCATTTTGAGCTTATTTTAGTGTATGGTGTAACTTCTTGGTCTAGTTTCATTTTTTTTGCATGTATCTGTCCAATTTTCCCAACCCTATTTATTAAAGAGACTGTCTTGACTCCATTGTATGTTCATGCCTCCTTTGTCAAATATTGATTGAGCATAGTGATTTAGGTCGATTTCTGGATTCTGTATTCTATTCCATTGATTTATATGTCTGTTCTTGTGCCAGTAACAGGCAGTTTTGAGAACAGTGGCTTTGTAATACAGCTTGATATCTGGTATTGAGATCCCTCCTACTTTGTTCTTCTTTCTCAGGATTGCTGTAGCTATTCAGGATATTTTTTATTCCAGATAAATTTTTGGAAAGTTCTTTCTAGGTTTGTGAAATATGCCATTTGTCTTTTAATGGGAACTGCATCAAATTTATAGATTACTTTGGGTAGTATGGACATTTTGATGATGTTGATTCTACCAATCCATGAACATGGTATGCTGTTCCATCTGTTTATGTCTTCCTCTATATCTTCTTTCAGTGTCCTGCAGTTTTCTGCATATAGGTCTTTTACCTCCTTAGCTAAGTTTATTCTTAGGTATCTTAATTTTTTTGGTATAATAGTAAATGGGATTGCTTTTTTAGTCTCTCTTTCTGTACGTTCATTATTGATGTATAGAAATGCCATAGATGTCTTGGCATTAATTTTGTATCTTGCTACATTGCCAAATTCATTTATTAAGTCTAATAATTTTTTGATGGAATGTTTAGGGTTTTCTATGTACAGTATCATATCATCTGCAAATAAGGACAGTTTTACTTCTCTTTTCCAATTTGGATGGATGCCTTTTATTTCTTCTTCTTTTCTGATCACAATGGCTAGAACTTCCATCACTATGTTGAACAGGAGTGGTGAGAGTGGGCATCCCTGTCTTATTCCTGCTCTTAGGGAAAATGGTTTTAGTTTTTTGCCCATTGAGTATGATGTTAGCTGTGGGTTCGTTATATACGGCTTTTATTATCTTGGGATATGATCCTTCTATTCCCACCTTGCTGAGAGTGTTTTGTCAAGAAAGGATATTGGATATTTTCAAATGCTTTTTCTGCATCAATTGATATGACTATGTGATTTTTATCTCTCAATTTGTTTATGTGATGTATCACATTTATTGATTTGAGGATATTGTACCATCTTGCATTCCTGGAATAAATCCTACTTGGTCATGGTGTATGATCTTTCTGATGTACTGCTGGATCCGATTTGCTAGAATTTTGTTGAGGATTTTGGTATCTATGTTCATAAGGGATATTGGTCTGTAATTCTCTTTGATTGTGTTATCTTTATCTGGTTTTAGTATTAGGGTGATGCTGGCTTCATAGAAGGAGCTTGAAAGTATTCCTTCTTCTTGAATTTTTTGGAATAGTCTGAGGAGGATAGGTTTTAGTTCTTCCTTGAATGTTTGGTAAACTTCCCTGTGAAGCCATCTGGCCACAGGCTTTTGTTTGCTGGAAGGTTTCTGATAACTGCTTCAATTTCTTCCATAGTTATCAGCCTATTGAGATTTTTAGAATCTTCCTGAGTAAGTTTTGGAAGGTTTTATTTTTCTAGGAATATGTCCATTTTCCCCAGGTTGTCTAGTTTGTTAGAATAGAGTTGTTCATAGTATTTTTCTACAATCCTTTGTATTTCAGTGGGGTCTGTAGTTATTTCACCTCTTTCATTTTTGATTTTGTTTATTTGGTTCCTCTCTCTTTGCTTCTTGATGATCCTGACTAGAGGTTCATCAATCTTATTTATACTTTCAAAGAACCAGCTCTTGGTTTCAGTGATCTTTTGTATTGAGGCTTTTTGTTGTTGTTGTTGTTTGTTTGTTTGTTTGGTCTCTATGTCATTCATTTCTGCTCTGATCTTTATTATTTCCTTCCTTCTGCTCACTGTGGGCTTTTCTTATTGCTCTCTTTCTAATTCTTTGAGAAGTTGAGTTAGATGATTTATTACTATTTTTTCTTGTTTTTTGTTTGTTTGTTTGTTTGTTTGAGGTAAACCTGTAGAGCTATGAACTTCCCTCTCAGGACTGCTTTCATTGTGTCCCATAGCATTTGCATTGTCGTGTTTTTATTGTCAGTCTCCATGATGTTTTTATTTTATTTTTTATGAGGTTTCAATATTTTATTCAAGTTTTATTTAAGTGATGTTAATTACAGCATTTGAATGAGATACTCTAATTTCACACAATGGATGACTCTAAAATGTACCCATTAAACTGCTAATAAATAAACCTAGTGGCAAGAATACAATAGAAGTCTAATTTAGGTTCTCAGTGTTGTCACCATGTAATTACAGTTACAGACTCTTCCCAGATTTCAGCTAGAGCTCTTGGAAGATATTTCATACCCTGGTGCAAGGGTAAAAAAAAAAAACACAACGTGAGAGGGAATTAAGTCCTGAATTTATTGGCTTCATCACATTCACCTTCTTCCCTCCCCTTCCAAAAAAAAATGGCACAAAAGAAACTACCACACCCTGCAGACTACTTTTAATGCAAAAAAAAGGTGATGGACCAGGGTGAAAACAGGTCTAAAAAAGTCCCATCAGATGAGTTTGTGCACACCATCAAACAGTGAACCTCTCTCAGTTAGGGTAGGAAATCAAGATTCAATTATCAGGAAGTCATAATTTCATACATTTAAGCAATACAAATTTACAAAGTGCTTATAAATCATTATCAGCTTTCACTTGTAGCCATTTCTCATTAACAAAGAAACCTGACATCTTTAGCAGAGCCACCAAGTTCCCCCAAGTCTACAGCTGTGAGGACTTGTTTTGGTAATGGGTTTCTTCTGTACCTCTGAAAGGGTAACATCTTAAAGCTGAATCATCTTTAACCTGGAGGTCTAACATGATATTTAGCAATATTTGCATCCCAGACATACAATATTAAAAGGTACACTAAATTCTGAAGGTAGCTATGCTGCAAAATAGTTTTAAATTAAATGATTGTACAGTGGTCATTTATGCTTGAAATTCCAGTCCTAGACCAAGCTTGTGGCCACCAGCATTGACATTCTTGCCACCCAGCAGAGCTAACAGCACCTGGATTTAGTGTCTGGGTGTATCATAACCCTATCAGGCTGTTTTCTGCTGTCCAGGTGAGGTTAATGGCAGTCTCCAACTTCTTATTCACCTTCTGATAAATGGAGCCACTTAACTTCGGTCCCATCATTTACATTAGTGTGAAGCTGGAATTCATCAGTCTTATAGCCAACACAAAGTTGTTCTGGTCACTCAAGACTTCGCTGTCTCAAAATTCATCTGGTAGCCAGCCAGCCAGCCCTCATAGCCCAGCACCAGGGCACCCCGGATCAAAGGCCCAATGATGTTGAAGTCGATGTCACAGCCCAGGTTGATGTGCTCCCGCTTGTACCCTATCTTGATTTTAACATTTTTCCCCAGTGTTTAGGGAGAAAGATGAGTCAAAGGTCAGCTTCAGTCCACTTGCAAGCTGGTCTTTCACAGTAATCTCTGTGCCTAGTGGGTTGTTATTGTTCCATTTCTCTGTAAATGTCAGACCATACTCAGTCCACCTGTACTTGGTTTCCAGACTGCCCATCACTTTGGTGGTCTCAGTGTTGGCTGAAGCTGAGCTTGTAAATTCCAGTCCACTGTCAGATTTTGTTTTCAAGACAAGTTTTATTAAGCCAAATCCATAGCCCTCGGTGAAGATGTCTCTGGCGGACTTGCCAAGATCAATATACATGGAAGGCAGAGCCATCTTCTGCTCAAGCAGTGGCAGCAGGCTCCGCGGTGGGTGTGGCTTCCAGGATGTTTTTTAATTTCATCTTTGATCTCATTGATAATCCAATCATTGTTTAATAGCATCTTATTCAATTTCCAAGTGTTTGAATTTTTGGGAATGTTTTTATTGTAATTTATTTCTAATATTATGCCATTGTGGTCTGAGAAAATGCTTGATATGATTTCACTCTTTTTGAATTTAGGAATACTTTGTTTGTGATCCAATATGTGGTCTATTTTTGAAAATGTCCCAGGTGCACTTGAGAAGAACATATATTCCATGGCTTTGCAGAGAAATGCTCTGAAGATGTCAATTAAGTCCATCTGATCTAGTGAGTCATTTAGAATTGCTGTTTTGTTGCTGATTTTTTGTCTAGAGGATTTATCCAGTGATGTCAGTGGTGTATTAAAGTCCCCTACTATGATTGTATTGTTGTCAATCTCTCCGTTGATATCTTCCAGGAGTTTTTTTATGTATTTGGGTGTTCCTGCATTAGTGCATATATGTTTATCAAAGTTATATACTCTTGTTGTATCAATCCCTTTATTATTATGAAGTGGCCTTCCTTATCTCTTGTTATGGCCTTTACTTTAAGGTCTATTTTGTCAGATGTAAGTACTGCTACCCCAGCTTTTATTTCATTTCCATTTACCTGAAAGATGTATTTCCATCCCTTCACTTTCAATCTGTATGAGTCCCTTTTTCTGAGGAGAGTCTCTTGAAGACAACATATATACATAGGTTGTGTGTTTTTTATCCATTCAGCCACTTGATGTCTTTTGATTGGAGCATTTAGTCTATTTACATTTAAAGTTATTATTGAAAGGTACTTATTTGTAGCCATTTTTATTTTCTGGGTCTGTGTTCCTTCTTACCTTTATATTTCTTTTTTTTACACCAGTCCCTTTAGCATTTCTTGCATTGCTGGCTTGGTAGTGATAAACTCCTTTAGCATTTTTTTGTCTGTGAAACTCCTTATTTCCCCTTCAATTTTGAATGATAACCTTGCTGGATAGAGTATTCTTGGATTCAGTTCCTTGGTTTGCATCACTTTGTAAATTTCCTCCCATTCTTTTCTGGCCTGATGTGTTTCTGTTGAGAAATCATGTGATAATCTAATGGGAGCTCCCTTGTATGTAACTTTCTGTCTCTCTCTTACAGCCTTTAAGATTCTCTCTATGTCCTGAATATTTGCCATAGTAATTATAATGTGTCTTGGTGTGGGTCTTTTTTGGGTTTATTCTCTTTGGGACTCTCTGTGCTTATGTGACTTTTTTCTTCACCATATCAGAGAAGTTTTCTGACATTATTTCTTCAAATAGGTCTTCTAACCTTTGTTCCTCTTCCTGTTGTTCTGGCACCCCTATAATTAGTATGTTGCTTCATTTTATGTTGTCCCGTAGCTCCCTTAGGCTCTTCTCCTGTCTTTTAATTTTTTTTTCTCCACTTGCAATTCACTTTGGCTGTGTTTTGCTTCTCTTGTCTTCTAATTTGCTAATTCGGTCCTCTGCTTCTCCTAGTCTACTGTTGAAACTTTCCATGGTATTTTTTTGTTGCAGCTATATCACTTTTCATTTCTTCTTGATACTTACATAAGTTGTTGATTTATTTTCATCCATTTTTACTTCATTCTTACAAAGGTGTTGATTTTTTTTTCTTCCACCTGGTTTATGAACTCTATGACCCTTATTCTGAATTCTTTTTCTGACATATTACATGCCTCTGTTCCACTTAGCTGCTTTTCTGGCGCTTTCTTTTGAGGGTATCTTTATTCATTTTCGGTCTCACTTATTGATCTAGATGTTGAGCTGTGCAGGGGCTGCTCCTTGGGTGGCAGTGATTTCTCTGGCTGTGATTGCTCCTAGGGCAGTCACAGTAGCAGCTGCTTCTCACTTGGCAGTGGCTCCTCTGGTGGGTGCAGTTCACAGCAGTGGTGTCTTGTCTGGTTGGTAGGGGAGGCTGCTTGTATAGCTGCTGTTCTTTGGAGGGGGATGGGCTGACTATGATATTGCTGCTCCTCGGATGAGGACAGGTTGCTCGTGTCCCCTGCTCCTTGGATGGGGGCTGGCTGCTCATGGCTGCTGCTCCTCAAACAGGGGCAGAATACTTGTGTAGCTGCTGTTCTTTAAATGAGGGCTAGCTACATGCTGCTGCTGTTCCTCAGATGGGATGAGTTACTCATGATGCCACTGTTTCTTGGACAGGGACAGGTTGCTTACAGGGCTGCTGCTGCTCATACAGGTGTGGGTTGCTCATGCAGCTGCTTCTTCTTGGATGGGGGGTTGTCTGCTCATGCAGCTGCTGCTCCTCACATGGAAGTTAGTTGCTCATGCTCTTGATGATCCTAGGACAGGGACGGGCTGCTCACCTAGCTCCTTCTCATCAGGCAGGTTCAGGCTGTGTGTGGGTGCTGCTCCTCAGATCAGTGTGGATTGCACAGGCTACTGCTCCTTGGACGTGGTCAGTCTGCTTATGTGGATGCTGCTCCTCAGATGGGAGTTGGCTGCTCACACAGCTGCTGCTTCTTGGATGTGGGTGGGCTGCTCACATCACTGCTGCTCCTCAAATGTGGGCATGAGGCTCATGCATTTGTTGCTCCTCAGAAGGGGGTGGGCTGCTCATACAGCTGCTTCTCCTCAGATGGGAGTAGGCAGCTCACACAACTGCTGCTCTCCTCGGATGGGGGCAAGCAGTTTGTGTGGCTACTGCTCCTCAGAGAGGGGCTGTTTACTCACACAGCTGCTGCTCCTCAGAAGGGGGAGGGCTGCTTGCACAGCTGCTGCTCCTTGAAAGGGGGCTGGCTGCTCGTGCAGCACAGCTGCTGCTCTTCAGACAGGTACAGAATGTGAATTCTGTGCAGCTGCTGCTCCTCAGAAGGGGGCCAGCTCTGTAGGATTGCTACTCCTAGTAGTGGGTGGGCTGCTCAAGCAGCTGCTGCTCCTCAGATGGGGTGAGCTGCTCACATGGTTGCTGCTCCTCAGATGGGGGAACTGGCTGCTCACACAGCTGCTGCTCCTTGAACAGGGGCAGGCCATGTGAAGCTGCTGCTCTTAGGACTGTGGTGGGTTGCTCTTGGACAGGAGCAGGCTGCTCACATGTCTGCTGATCATGTGGTTGCAGTGCCCTGGGCTAAAGCATCGGGCCACTTGGAGGGGAGCCTGCTTCCAAACTCACAGGAGCCTGCGCCCAAGGTAGCTACAGCCATGTTGACCATGGGATCACAGCCTAGGTAGCATGTACCTGACAAGATTGGCTGTAGAGTCCCAGGTGTTATCTGAGGGCATTCTGGGTGGAGTTACAACAGCTCTCCCCTTCAAAAAGGGTAGGCCTTTGAGAACAAGCTGGCTTCCTGATATTGTTTGCAATGATAGCAGAAGCTGCCTAGTTAGAAGAGCCTGATTAGCCTGCCCCTGAAGGTCCTGTGGGATTTAACTGTGCCTCACTGACACACACACACACACACACACACACACACACACACACACACACACCACCTGACCACACACTCCTCTTTTACTCTCTCACTCACTCATGCTCTTTCCCTCACTGCTGCATTCTTCCTGCCTCTATAGTTGGGTCTGGGGTGTTATCGGCCTGTTTGTGGATGGAGTTTCCTCTCCAGGTATCTGGTTATGTGGATTGCTCTCAAGCCCTTTGGCCAGACAGTATAAAATTCACCTCAACAAGACATAACACAGAGGGAACTAAGCACAAATGTACACACAACAACAATAACACCAATATAAGTGACCATCTGAAAAGAGAGAGTTAGGACAGAAGAGAGAGAAACATAAGGAATAAAAGACAAAGGAATAAAAAAAGAGACTATATATATATATATATATATATATATA
>JAAGEH010000021.1:3555973-3704876 GCA_011751065.1 Lasiurus cinereus
TATATATATATATATATATATATATATATATATATATATATATAGAACCAATAAATAAACCAAAAAATAAAAAAATTAAAAAATTAAAAATAATAATAATAATAATACAAACACCACACACCCAGCAAAGAGGATTGGGGCAATATCTGTAGAGGCTGAGCATATATAGTGAAAATAAGATTAAGAATTGGATGTAGCATCAATTTAGGAGACCAAGATGGCCGCATAAGATATACATCTGTTTCTCGAAACCACACCAAAATTATAACTAAAAGACAAAACAATTATCCCCCAAACCAGGAAAAATCTGGCAGAGTGGAAGTTCTACAACTAGAAGGAAAGAAGAAAGTGCATCCAGACCTGATAGGACCTGCAGAGGCTCAGAAAGGCAGAGGTACGAAGAAGCGCATGAATCAGGCTGGCGTGCATTGTTGTTTTCAATTGGGAGGGAGTTACAAGTTCCCGACTCTCTGAACTCCAGTTTCTGGCGAGATTTGGGATACCCAGACTCATATAGGGAGAAACTGGACTGTCTGCCATTGGGTCGGAAAGGGAGGGTGGCTCTCTCACAGAGTTGGGCACAGGAATCATTGTTTACTGTGCTGGGGCATGGGACACGAAACACTGAACAAAGCGGCGGAGAGGGCTGACTGGCAGCCATTGTTGTTTGCCATGCCCTAGCCTAGCGATACCCTGAGACCCCGCCCTGCCCAATTTACAAACCCACCCAGTGGTGCAGTGACTTTTACATATGAATGGCCTTCCCTCTGGCAACTTAACCTAACAAATTGCATCTGGGTCAGACAATTCCAAAACTTCCAAACTTCAAGCAAAGAGGAGAAATCAACTCCAAATCTTCCAAACTCCAAGCAAAGAGGAGAAATCTGCAGAGCTCTCTGTAGCTTCTGCTGGGTGGCCTCAGACACTAGCTGACTTGCACCTCTTTGGAGATCCAGGAACCAGTGTACCTAGAGGTCAGTGTGAGATGACACCAAATTTCAACTCCTCACATACATAAGTGACACACTTAAGAGGCAGACTCAGTGAGCACCAAAGCCCCATTGAAGCAAGTTCTGCCCCATGGGGGTGTCTCCAGCACAGCAGTTCTTCCATTAATAGACATAGCTAATCCTCACAGTCAATTGGCCTGGAGGTCAATTCCTCCCAGTGTACAAATAGCAATCAATGCTTAACTACAACAAGACTGTATACCCAGCCCACAAAGGGGTGCACCAAGAATGTCCACCTCAGTTGATTGGGGAGGCTGAGCCACTGGGTCCTATAGGGCCCCTAGCACACAAAGCCACTCCATCAACACAGGGAAGCAGCCAAAATGCGGAGACCAAGAAACATGTCACAAATGAAAGGAATGAAGGAAAGCAAATGCCTGGACATAGAGTTTAAAACCACATTTAGAAGGATACTCTGTAGAAGATTCTTGTAGAAGATTCTTAAGACAAACTTATTGAGAACTCTGAGAAACTTAGTGAGACCTTCAAAGATCTTAATGAGAATGCCAAAAAAGTAGAAAAGGACCAGTCAGAAATTAAGCATATACTGTCTGAAATAAAGAATAATATACAGAAATCCAACAGCAGACTAGAGGACCCCAAGAATCAAATCAAAGATCTGAAATATGAGGAAGCAAAAAACATCATAACAGAAAAACAAAAAGAAAAAAAAGTCCAAAAATGTGAAGATAGTGTAAGAAGCCTCTAGGACAACTTCAAGCATACCAATATCAGAATTATCGGAGTACCAGAAAAAGAGAGAGCAAGATACTGAAAACCTATTTGAAGAAATAATGACTGAAAACTTTCCCTACCTGGTGAAAGAAATGGACTTACAAGTCCAGGAAGCACACAGACCACCAAACAAAAAGAATCCAAAGAAGACCACACCAAGACACATCATAATTAAAATGCCAACAGAAAAAGACAGAGAGAATCTTAAAAGCACCAAGAGAAAAACAGTTAGTTACCTACAAGGGAGTACCCATACTACTGTCAGCTAATTTCTCAACAGAAACTATGCAGGCCAGAAGGGAGTGGCAGGAAATATTCAACATGATGAATAGCAAGAACCAAAGTGCTCTACCCAGCAAAGCTATCATTTAGAATTGAAGGTCAGATAAAGAGCTTCACTGCAAGAAAAAGCTAAAGGAGTTCACCACCACCAAACCAGTATTATATGAAATGCTGAAGGGTTTTCTTTAAGAAGAGAAAGAAGAAGAAAATGGTAAAGATAAAATTATGAACAACAAAATGATAACAAATAGATACCTATCAACAAATGAATCTAAACATCAAGTGAATAAAAAACATCCGATGAACAGAATAAACTGGTGAATATAATAGAATTAGGGACATAGAAAGGGAATGGACTAACAATTCTCAGGGCAAAGGAGGAGTGAGGGGTGCAGGAAGAGATTGGACAAAAATCTTATATCTATGCATGAGGACAGTGGTGGGGAGTAAAGGCATGGGATGGGGATGGAGAATCAGGTGGAGGGGAGCTATCGGGGTGAAAATAAAGAGGAACATCTGTAATAAACTGAACAATAAAGATTTATTATTAAAAAAAAAAAAGAATTGGATGTATATGGGGAGGACCTCAATTTAGTATTGAGGAAGTAAGAAAGGGAATAAGTGGATGAGAATGAGAAGAAAAAAAATAATAAATTTACAAAAAATAAAAAGAATTGATTTAAAAAATGGTATAAAAAAACTAAAAATAGCAAATAAAAAGTAGTGATGGAAAAAATAATGGGAAAAGAAATAGAAAACAAAACAACAAACAAAAACAAGAAAACAAGGGAAAAGTAAAAAAAGGATAATTATAAAAAAATGAAAAAAGTGAAGTGCCGTTCCTTAGGCAGGTTTATAATTCCAGTTTTCTGTACTGTACTGTTTTGCAGTTTCCAGTTGCTGGGACTAAAGATTTCTCATTAGGCCAGTTTTATGACCTCAGGGAGTATTCAGATTCCTTTGTATTATTCAGGGTGGGATCTGGGTGTGGCTCTATTGGTTGCCTGGAGACTGAATGGAGGGGCTATCTCTCAGGAGAAAATGGCAACTCAGGTGTGACTCAGTACCAGACTTGCTACCACCTCTCCTGGGCCACCTCCTACTCTTCCCAGATTCCACAACTTCATACCATCTCCCCCACCTCAGCCACAGGTAAGTGTCTGTATCCAAAAGTTCCTATGAACTAGGTTCAGTGGAGAAAGGCGCAGGCCCCAGTGCAAGGAGGGATTTTTGTCCTTGCAAGCTCCTCTCTTGCCAGCACTACATGTTCCAGCTAGCCCTTCAGGGCTGCCTCTGAACTCAGATCTAAAATCCAGACTCCAAGGTCCAAAATCCCCTACCTCCCACAGTTCCGTGGACCCTTTTTTCACAGTCAGATGCTTTGCCTTTCCTCAGGGACAAGGCCTGGCACCCTTGTAGTTTCTCCCTGATCTTTTGGACTCAGAGGTAGACTCTCTTGCCTAGATCCTTAATTTCACCTTTATGCAGGGGACCTTTGCCCTTCCTGGCTGCAAACTGTTGAATTTCACTCATTTCTGCCACTCACTCTATTTGCTCCAGGACAAGGCTCAGGACACATCCATTTATTCTGTTGCCATTTTGTCTCTCTCCCAACTGGCTTTTTTATATTTTTCCTTCTGTGTAAAAAAGACAGCTTTCTGTTTTGCTAGATCCAGCCTGCCCCTTTTCAGCCTGCAGCACAAGGCTCACAACAACTCGCAGCAAGTGCTACCCAAGGCGCTAGCTTGTCAGGAAGCTGGATTCACTAGTGCTGAGGGGCCCTTGGTTCCAGTCAGCCTCCATGTCCCAGAGCTAACCTATACCTCGAGGACTCAATCCATCTGATACTAAGTCCAGCACTCTAGCTTCAAACAACTGTCCTCATGTCTTGGCTCTCAACCCCTGCTGAGAAATGAGTCCCCACTTCACCTGCCTGGGCTAGACTCAGCCTCACTTCAAACCCTAGCTGGCATCCTCCGTGCACAGTCTGACTCTAATGCTCCCACACAGCCAGACCACAGCCCCACGTCCCTTAGAATGTCTTCAGAATGAACAAATTGGTGACCCCACTTTGGGGCATTGACCTGAAACTCAGTTAGTTCCCCAAGTTTCAGTACTAGCTTCCTCTAGCTCCACAGCAGCCCAGCCTGCCTGGCAGCTAAGCTCACCTGAGTCAGGACAACTCTTGCAGAAAATGCAGCATTCTGACAATAGACCAAACACTGCCCACCTGGATCCTTTACGGAAGCTCTTTTCTTTTAAGCACTCTCTCCTGGTGATTACCCAAGCCCCACTGTGGAAGGTCAAAGGTGCAGAGAGCTCAGGACTTCTTTGAGTTACTGGTAGCTGCCTGCAAAGCCAACCCTCGTCTGTGCAGCTGTTTGTCTAAATAGGACATTTAAGTTCTAATTCCCAGTTAATACCTGTGGGGCCAAACTCCTTTTACTAAGTTCTAAAATTAGAGGAAAGATTTAATGGACCTCAAAGTCTCACAGGTTGACAATTTAAACAGAAATTTTCAAATTTTCCAAAGGGAAAGCTTTCCCACTTTATTTGCTAGAAGGGGTATTGAACAGAGCTAGAGAATGTGACAGCCTAGGGCCCCCCTGCCAAGAACACTCAGTTGCAAGGTTATGAAGCATCACTCAAGAGTCACAAGCAATAGCAGATACCTCCTGTCAGCCAGTGATAAGCATCAGAGAAACACCCAATAATTGACTCATTCTTTCTCCCAGAAAGAGGGAAGCAGGAGCAGGTCTCAGCAGATGGGAGAAGTTTTGAGGCTTGATTGAGCTTCATTGTTGACCCGTCTGGGGAGATTGCACAGCTGGCTAAGTGTTGTATTCAGCAAAGCACATGATGGACACTGCTTTTGTGCCAGGGACACTCCAGTCAGCACGGAGCCTTATACGGCTGAGAAAATTAAAGCTTTTTCAGGCCCTTTCACAACACACCTGATTTCTGTATTAAATTTGAGGGAGAATGGGCATTGTGTTAGGTAATTGCCAGCCCTGAAGGTCATCATAGGCTACATGTTGACTGTGACCTTCTGACAATGGGGGAAAGAGAGCTCCTCTGATATTTAGGCAGTCTCACCTCACCTTACATTGAAGAGTAGAATCCATACCTTTTTTTTTTTTGCCCCAAGTCACAGGTCTTGCTGTCAGAGAAGTCACATGATTTGACAAAATTCTCCCAAACCAGCAAACATTAAGCACCAAGCAGGGAAAGCAGAGAGAAGTCAGTCTGGTATTGCAAGTGGGAAACAGCCAGGGTCGCCCTGGAGCCATTGTCATATCCACAGGATATAAGTCATTTATATTCTGATCAGGCTGATGGCTCTTGTGGGAAACTGGAAACCTTCTCAGTGGTTAGGTCATGTGTTATAGCAGTGGCCTGCCCATAGTGGGTTAAGTTGCAAATGGTCCCAGAAAGACCTGTGTGTGCTAGGCATGGCACAAGGTGGCTCACACACAATAGATAATTCAAATTATTGAAATCCTCACAGTTTCCAATTTACAGAGAAATACACTGAGGTTCTGAGAAGTTCAATGACATGCCCAAGATCACACCGCTATTTTCAGAGATGGTATTCATGTCTCTCTAACCTCTCAATGGTGTTTGGTTCGCATATGAAACCAAAGGAAGATTGTGGCACTCAGATCTTGCCTGGGCTCAAGACTGTAGTACAGTCCCACTGAAGAGATTGACCTGGAGTGAAGAGGCAGGGAGCCAGGCAGGAGGAGTCTGGCCTGGTAGTGAGTCTCTCCTGAGGCCATAGCCTGAAGCTCCTGCAGGTCTCCTGGGGCCCGCTTCATTCTGACACCATCAATACCACAGTGAGGAGAGCAAGTATTTCAACTCCCTGTCCTCTACTACAACACTGTCTGCAACATATCGCAATGCAGTTGGGATCTTCCTTGCCTCTGAGACCTTCCTCCCCTAGTGAGCCTTCTGTGCACAGCCTCCAGTACTTGGGATCCACTAAGCTCAGGAGTCAGGAACTGGAAACCACTCACTATGTGCTTTGGAAAAATTAGGCACTCATGGAAATCCTTCAAGGTCATAGTGTCTACTTTTACCTTTTCCCCTGGATGTTCTAAAGCAATATCGAAGAAAAGAAGTAATTGCTCAGTTTTTTTATGGTCTACTTGGGGATGAGACTTGTTAGTTCTATTGTTTCTAAATTATCCTTATCTAGTCATTTCATTTTAGCTGAAGTCTTTGAGAATGAATCCTAGGAAGAAAACAATATCTGCCAAAGGCCACATAATTGAACTTCAATGTCTACGACTGCCGCGAGATCCTCATCCTAGCACTTCAATTCATAGCCTCCTTTAGAGGCTGTATTTCAGTGAGGGCAAGGGGTACTGTCAGCCCTCAGCATTATGGTGGAAGATCAAGGAGCAACAGGAATTAGGAAGTGAAGTCTCTTCTCAGATCCTGTCTATGCACAGTCAAGATCAGCCTCAAGCTCTGCAAGCGCAGTTCTACCTTAAAGTATTTCCATCTGCTTTTTCCATTCTCTGGACCTTAGCTCAGCTAGCCCTTTTTTTGTTCAGGTCCTAGTCCAAATATCACCTCTTCAAGGAAACCTTTCCTAACTCCTGAAGCATAAGACATTCAGTTATTCTCATCATACCAGTCCATCTATTTTCCTTCTTAGCACTCAGCAGTATCCAAATAATCCTGTCCACTTGTTTGTGTTCATGTGCCTATCTTTCCCTGTAGATTTTACAGTGTAGAACATCAGTTTTATGAAATCAAAGACCTTGTTTCTTTCATTCATCATTGCCTCACCATGACCATAGTGCTTGCATGAAGAGTTAATGTTCAATAAATTCATGGGGAATTAATGCAGGCCAGCCTGAGATGTCATTGGCACATGGAGTTTTGCTCCTTCCTTTGGTCATGGGAATGGACATAAGAGCTAGCTCAGCTAAGTTCAATGGCCCGTCTTCATGGAGAGCACAAAGCTGGGTGTGCAGCAGAAAGCATGGTTGATGGCACAGTGATGAGCTTGATGGAGAGGCCTTTGGCATCAATGAATAATCCTAGAGCCAAGTGCTAGAAACACTGTAGGTAAGATAGTAATAGGGACACTCTTATCATACCAAACACTGAATTCTTGGTGCAGAGGAAAGTTGCCTTAGATGGCTCAAGTTGCCAAAGCTAACTACCATAGACTGGGTGGCTTAAACAACAGAAATTTATTTTCTCACAGTTCTGGAGGCTAGAAGTCTGAGATCAGGGTGCCAGCATGGTCTTTTCTTGGCTTACAGATGGCCACCTTCTCTCTGTGTGCCCACATGGCCTATCCTCAGTGTGTGTGCATGGAAGGAGAGAAACTGCTGGCCTCTCTCTTCTCCTAAGAACACTAATTCTGCTGGATCAGAGCCCTACCCTTACTACCTCATTTAAAGTTAATTACTTCAGTGAAGTCCCTATCTCCAAATTTAGTCATATTGGCGTTAGCACTTCAATCTATGAATTTGAGGAGACGCAGATTAGTCCAAGCAGTGGTGATGATTGTCTGAACACTTGGAATGCTCTGCTTCAGCACTGACTTTCAAGCTTTACTGACCATGGCAGCTGCACAAGGTGAAGCCATCCCCCCTGGAGGCAGCTGTTGCCATCGTGTGTATCTAGTGATGCTGAGACAGAGGAAGCCACCACACTCCCAAATGGATGCTGTGAGGCTCCTGGGGTGGGCCTAAGACCCAGGCTTACTGCATCTGGTCATTGTCCAACATCAGTGTCCATCTTCAGCATTCACATGAAATGTGGCCTTCATTGAAAGCCAGGACTGGCAACACTCTAGTTGGCAGCACCATCAGAGGAGCTGGGCAGGCCCCAGCAAGGCTGCTCTCAGAAAGCTGAGTTGCGGGCACTGCTGCAGAAACCTGATTTGATCATAGGATAATAAGACAGCAAACCATGGGCAGTGGTCAAGGAAAGGCTTGCCTATGCTAATAAGGTTCACAAATGGCAGTGACAAGGCAGTGACCGGGAAGACTTCCAGACCTCCCAAACAGTCCTGTAGGAGTAGCACTTCCTCCTACATTTCCTGATAGAAGCTGTGGGTGACATGGGAGGAGAAGGAGTGCCCCTTACAAGAAGGGTCTCGCTCTTCTTCCTGAGCCACTGATGGTGTGTGCAGGGCTGACAGCATGTAGAGACACTCTGTCTGAGCCAAGAGCAATGCCTTTTCTCACATGTGAACACCCTTCAGCTGCCCAAGGTGGGAGCCACAGAAGCCAGAGACAAAGGAGTCTCTCAGCCACAGTGAAATTCACCTGTGGAAAAGGGCCCCACAGCAAAGATGGGAAAACCAGAGGATGGTGAACACCCTTGTCCTCCTCCCCCTCATCTTCTTGACCTAGCAGATGAAAGCAGGGACTCGTGAGTGTGTGAGCTTGTTATCAGCTCTAAAACTAGAGTTGGGTGAGCTGTAGAAGACACATAACTCTGCCTATATGTATCCTTATCTGCCAAATGGAGCTAATAATAGAGCCTAAATCAGAGACTTACTCTGGGGATGAAATGAATTAATACAGCACTTGGAACGTGGTCTTTATTTCTAACCATGTACAGAGCTAACATGTTTAGGACATATTGCTTATTAAACAATATGAGAACTATGTAAAACAATCTTATTTTTATTAACTGTCTGTTTATTGATCAGTCAACCACTAGAAAGATAAAACAAATACTTACATATAAAGATATAGATTAGATATTGCCCTGGCTGGTTTGGCTCAGTGGATAGAGTGTCAGCCTGTGGACTGAAGGGTCCTGGGTTTGATTCCAGTCAAAGGCACATACCCGGATTGTGGGTTCAATCCCCAGTTGGGGGCATGCAGGAGGCAGCCAATCACTGATTCCCTCTCATCATTGAGGTTTCTCTCTCTCTCTCTCCCTCTCCCATCCACTCTGAAATCAATAAAAATATATTTTTTAAAAAGATATAGATTACATAGGTTGGTGTTATATGTATATAAAAATATATATGAATCTATATTAGATAGATTAATGTATATATGTACATATGTATATGTAAAAGTTATAGATTATATAGATAGGTGGATAAGTAAAAAGATGACACTCAAAGATATTAAGATTTCCAATATTGCTCAAATATCAGAGCAAAGCCTCAAGACCAGTATGACACCCAAGCTGGCATTTTTCACCACAACAGAGAAGAACCTGCTACTTTCCTTTGTGGCATTGCCATCAGCACAGTGGCCCTAGGAAGGACAAGGTGTGCAGGGACACAGTGGCCCTAGGAAGGACAAGGTCTGCAGGAAAGAGAGGGCCCATTTTTGACAACGTCTTGTTGTCCTTGAGCTGTAAGGAAATAATTCTGGAAATAACAGGTAACATACCAGTGATGCTGATGCAAACAGCAGCCATGCCCTGAGGAGAGACCTTCCTGCAGGTCCTGGTACATCGCAGTAGCAGAGGAGCACTATGGACAGCAAACATACAAAGCCTCCCTTTCTCTTTGAACTGCAAGTATCTACATCAATTCTCCTGCATCAGGGCCTCTGCCTGCTCTTAACCTAGTCTTCTATGTACTTGGAGTAGGAAATTCAAGAAGCTGGGGAAGAAGGTTAGAAGGTTGCTATGTTGATTGGAGTAAGCTCAGTGCTTTGACAAAAAAACCCAAATTTCAGTGGCTTCATATAACAAAGCTCTACTTCTTGCTCACACCACAGACCACATTGAGTCACCAGGGAAGGAGGGAATAAGCAGCAGTTGCTGTGCTCTATACATTCTCTCAGGGATCCAGTCACCTTCCACTTAGTTTCTCTTCCACCCCATGGATGCCTCAGAGCCCTCCAGGGTTGAAGCTCTGCACTGGATCTTCTACATCTGGCTGGAATAAGGCAAGAGTGAGCTGTCCCATAGAAGGTATTTCCGATGCTGGGCCCATCTCTTTCACCCATATTCCACTTGTCAAAATGTTCACCTAATTGAGAGAGACAGAAACGTTTTCAAGCTGTGTGTCCTGTGGGGGAGGTGAAGAGAAGGAAGTTGCTGAAAACCTGAGATCCTTTGCTATTGTTTCTGTTTCTTTAGATACTGGTTAACCATGTGTAATTTAAATGGTGGCAAGGACTAACTTCTCTAGCCTGATTTCCACTGCATGGTCCGAATTGCCCACCTGAAACAAACAAAAACAAAGGGAGACAAATTATTTAGTATTTTAATCAGCCCCGCTTGATCTGTCAAGCTCAGGAGTGAGACTGGCCTGGATGTGGGTTCTTATTGTTCACCCAAAGCATTTGGTTGTGGAAGTAGCCACACTCAGGCACTCCAAGCAGCAGTCACTTGAGTGACGGTGCTACCACTCACATGCCCTCCCCTCTCTGGCAGTCCATAGTCAACACTGGACTTTCTCAGCACCCCCAGCTGGCAGGAAATTTCCATGTGACCAGCTACCTGAGGATTCTGGAGCTGACAGGAGATGAGCAACCTCTGAAGTTCTGCCATCCTCCTGTGGCAAGTGCAATAGCCAGGAGTGGGTCAGTAAATGAGCTCTCACTCCCAAGATTCTGCAAACATTTGTTGAACACCAGTTACATGCCAGGCAACGAATAGTAAACAAACCAGCAAACAATAAACAATTAGAAGAGAGCTCCTGCCCCAAGTGAATGTATGATCTGTTGGGAGAGTATGAGAAAATGAGCAAATACAATGTGTTGTTAATCTGCTGTGGTGGAGGCGGGAGACCATGCCTCCAGAACTCAGAAGTAGTACCTGAGCTGGGCCTTTGGAATGAGGAAAGGCTTTCCTGCTAACGTGGTGTCTAAAGCCAAGACATGCAGCAGGAGAAGAAGCTACTCCCCCAGGTGAAGAAGGCAGAGCTGTCTGGCCAGAACTCTGAACATGAACAATGGTCCATGGCAGGGAAGACCAAGTCATTCTGCAAGCCTGGAGAAGTGTTTGAGAGGGGGGACAAGGAGCAGAATAAGCCCAGAAAAGACACATGAAATCATGTAGTCTCCTCTGGGCATTAGCCAAAGGACTAATGCAAGGCCCTGAAAAATTTAAAGGATGGAGACATGGTCAGATTTGTGTTATAGAAAAATCACCCTCTGGCTGACATTTACAAGGTCAAGGAGAGAGTGTGAGGCTGTAGGCAATGGATAGCTGCAGAGGCAGGCCAGGCAGCAGCACTGGTGAGCCAGGCAGGAGAGTGGAGGGAGAGGCAGCAGGCCCAAGGCTTCTCCATGTTCTAGCAGGCCGCAATTGGAGCTGCTGCAGCCAGGACAGAACAGTGGGGCTGGGCCCTGGTTGCACTTGCTCAGGCTATATTCAGTGCAGCCAAGAGCCCTGCCTGTACTTGTCTCAGGGATGGGTGTTCTGTTCCTCAGTTGCACCCTTAGAGCAGCAATACCTCCCCTGGGGATCACGGCCAAAGTCTGAGCATCAACATTGGGTGGGCCAGCTTCACATTTCATCACACAAGACTGCACAAATGACACCCGGGTGTGAAAGCAAGTAGGTCATAAGTCTTGTTTCCTTCCCAGAAGCTCTGAGGAGTGCAACCTCACAAGGAAGTGGGTCATGCCATTGCCCAGCTCTGGTGGGTGCCATTCCCACCACTGTCGTGGGGGTTTCTGTGTCCAGCGGGCATTGCCAGATCAGCACCCTCCTCTGGGCACTGGGCAAGGAAAGGAATAAAGTGGTAAATAGAGAAAGGGTGGCCCTGCTGTGTAAGCACTGGGAAATGGTGGAGGTTGGAGCAGTCTGCCTGGAAAGAACTGGTGGAGCTCTGTGGGCCATTATGATGACATTTTAGAGACCTTTCCCGAGGCTTCCTGGACTGATGTGCAGGTGTGGCTTGGAGGAGCTTCAAAGGGGCGGAGAGAACAAGACTTTAGGTAGACTACAGCAGCCTCCTAAAGCAGCCAAGGGCCAATGCAGATGCTCCATCAGGCGGAGTAGCTTTTTGTAAGGGCACTTGCAATGTGGACAAGTTCACTATGAACAGGGATTTGGGGGTGAAGTCTGGATTCCTTAAATCCCAAGATCTGGTGGCATTTCTTAGGCTCTATCTTTTTTTCTTTTTAAGTACTTGGTTATTTTATTCTCAAACTTTTATTAGAAAATCACAGTGTCTTTATTAAAAATCGAAAGAAATTTTTCTTTTTTTTTCTTTTTTAACCTCATTTTATTTTATTTTTAAATCTTTATTGTTGAAAGTATTATATAGATCCTCCATTTTCCCTATTAACTTCTTCCAGCTGACTCTCATCACCTACCCTCCCACCCTACACACACACACACAGGTCCTCACCACCCCATTGTCTGTGTCCATGGGTTATGCATATATGCATACGAATTCATTGGTTTATCTCTTCCCACTCACCCTCCCTTGTCTTCCCTCTGAGGTTCAACAATCTGTTCATGCTTCTATGACTCTGGGTCTATTTTTGATCATCAGTTTATTTGGTTCATTAGATTCCACATATGAAGTGAGATCATGTGATGCTTATCTTTTTCTGACTGGCTTATTTTGCTCAGCATAATACCCTCCAGGTTCATCCATGCTGTTGCAAATGGTACGAGTTGTTTCTTTTTCTATTGCTGCATAGTATTTCATTGTGTAAATGTACCACAGGTTTTTTTTTATCCACTCATATGCTGATGGGCACTAGGCTGTTTACAAGTCTTGGTCATTATAAATTGTGCTGTGATGAACATAGGAGTGCATATATTCTTTCTGATGAGTGCTTCAGTTTTCTTAGGGTATATTCCTAGAAGTGGGGTCACTGACTCAAATGGGAGTTCCATTTTTAATTTTCTGAGGGAACTCCATACTGTTTTCCACAGTGATTGCACCTGTCTGCATTCCCACCAACAATGTATCATTGTTCCCTTTTTCCTAGAACCTTGCCAACACTTGTTTGTTAACTTGTTGATGGTAGCCATTCTGATAGATGTGAGGTGATACCTCATTGTTGTTTTAATTTGCATCTCTCTGATGATCAGTGACTTTGAGCATTTTTTCATATGTCTCTTGACCATCTGTATGTCCACTTTGGAAAAGTGTCTATTTAGGTTCTTTGCCCATTTTTTAATTAGATTGTTTGTCTTATTTTCATTGAGTTGTATGAGTTCCCTATACATCTTGGAGATTAAATCCTTATCAAAGATAACATTGGCAAATATATTCTCCCATGTAGTGGGCTCTTTTGTGTTTTTTTTTTTTTTTTGATGGTTTCTTTTGCAGTGCAGAAGCTTTTTATTTTGATATAGTTTTATTTTTTTTTCTTAGTTTCCATTTTCCTAGGAGATGGTATTTGTTAACATATTGCTACAAGATATCTGAGATTTTGGTGCCAATGGTTTCTTCTAGGACTTTCATGGTTTCCTGTCTTACATTTAAGTCCTTTATCCATTTTGAGTTTATTTTTGTGTGTGGTATAAGTTGCTGGTCTAGTTTCATTTTTTTGCATGTACTTGTCCAACTTGCCCAACACCATTTATTGAAGAGACTATTCCTGCTCCATTGTATACTCTTGCCTCCTTTGTCAAATACTAATTAAAAATAGTGACTTGAATTGATTTCTGGGTTCTCTGTTCTGTTCCATTGATCCATATGCCTGTTCTTGTGCCAGTATCAGGCAAATATGTTCTCCTTGATAACTTGATATATGATATTGTGATTCCTCCAACTTTGTTCTTATTTTTATTTTTAAGCTCTATCTTGCTGTTGTTTTTTATTCTGCCTTTTGTGTCTTTACCCCCAAGTATGGCATCCCTTCGTTTGCTTCCTTGTTAGCTAACTCCTATCAAATGAGTTCATCTACCTTCCCTGAAAACTTTCCTGTTTCAGAGGCAGTTTGGCTCACATTTTATCATTTTCTTCTCTGAGAAAGGTGGAGATACCTGTACTGGTTTCACCCTCTCTCTGGCACAATGATAGTCACTCTGCTTAACAATTTTTCATTCATAAATGAAATGATTTTGCTTAAGTTATTACATATTTTCATTTGTATCAAGTTCCTACTTACTATAAGTGCATTTTCATTTTATCTTTAATCCAGTAATCATTTTATGAAAGTTACTTCTTTTATATATATATATATATATATATATATATATATATATATATATACACACTAGAGGCCCGGGGGCACAAAATTCATGCACAAGGGGGGTGTCCCTCAGCCAAGCCTGCACCCTCTCTATACTGAGACCCCTCAAGGGATGTCTGACTGCCTGCTTAGGCCTACCACAATCAGGCCTAAACAGACAGTTGGACATCCCTCTCTAACAATTCAGGACTGCTGGCTCTTAACTGCTCACCTGCCTGCCTTCCTGATTGCCCCTAACTGCTTCTGCCTGCCAGCCTGAGCACTGCCTAACCACTCCCCTGTCAGCCTGATTGATTCCTAACTGCTTTCTTGCCAGCCTAATTGCCCCTAACTGCCCTCCCCTGCAGACCTTATCATCCCTACCTGCCCTCCCGTGCAGGCCAGGTCCCCCTAAAACTGCTCTCCCCTGGAGGCATGGGTTCCCCTCAACTGCCCTTCCCTGCAGGCCTGATCACCCCCAACTGCCCTCCTCTGCTGACCATCTTCTGGTAGCCATCTTATGTCCATATGGGGCCAGTCATCTTTGATCACATGCAGGCAGCCATCTTGTGTGTTGGAGTGATAGTTAATTTGCATATTATTCTTTTATTATATAGGAGGATTAGATAGAAAAGAGGCCTGGTGCATGGGTAGGGGCCAGCTGGTTTGCTCTGTAGGATGTCCTGGATCAGCGTTGAGGTTCCCTTGGGGCATGGGGCAGCCTGGGTGAGGGGCTTGTGGTGGTTTGCAGGCCAGCCACGCCCCCCAGTGATCCAAACAGAGGCTCTAGTACCTGGGATTTACTTATCTTCTATAATTGAAACTAGCCTTGAGCAGAGCCAAGCCTCCTGCTCACTCCATGACACAGCCATTTTTGTTGGGATTTATTTATCTTCTATAATTGAAACTTTATAGCCTTAAGCAAAGGCCAAGGCAGGCCAGAGCTGTGGAAACTTGGCTTCCTTTATCACCAGGGGCAACTCAAGCCTCCTGCTCTCTCCAGTTCCATGACTGCCACCATTTTTGTTGGGGTTTATCTTATAACCTTGAGTGGAGGTCTGGACCCACCAGAGCAGGCAGAAAGCTTGGCTTCCTCCATTGCTGGGGAAATCCAAGCCTCCTGCTCTCCTGTAGCTGTAGCCATCTTGGTTGGGTTAATTTGCATACTCACTCCTTATTGGCTGGTGGGCATGGCTTGTGGGTGTAGCAGATGTAAAGTCAATTTGCATATTACTCTTTTATTACATAGGATACTAGTAGCCCTATGCATGAATCTGTGTGTCAGTAGCTCTCTGCAAGGCCTGTTTGCTCCGTGCCCGCTGCCAAGAGGCTCTCCATGGCCCAGAGGCCCATCTACAGCCAGACATGGAAAGTTTGCCTCATTGCCACAGTGACAAGGCAAGCATTCCACCAGACCACTTATGCTGCCTGCTCTCAGCAGTCACCCTCCCTCCCCCCGAGACTGGGGGACTCTGGCAAGACTGAGAGGACTGAGCACCACCATCTTGTGGCTATGGGCACCACCATCTTTGTGATGGAGTCATGGTTAATTTGTATATTACCTTTTTATTAGATAAGATATATTTATTGATTTCAGAGAGGAAGGGAAAAGGAGAGAGAGAGAGAGAGATTGAAACATTAATGATGACAGAGAATCATTGATCGGCTGCCTTCCTCACACCACTACTGGGGATCAAGCCTGCAATCCAGACATGTGCCCTTGACCAGAATCAAACTGGGACCTTTGAGTCCACAGGCTGACACTCTGTCTACTGAGCCAAACTGGTTAGGGCTGAAAGTTACTT
This sequence comes from Lasiurus cinereus, assembly GCA_011751065.1. Taxonomy (NCBI): domain Eukaryota; kingdom Metazoa; phylum Chordata; class Mammalia; order Chiroptera; family Vespertilionidae; genus Lasiurus; species Lasiurus cinereus. Next base: position 3,571,895 of record JAAGEH010000021.1, read on the forward strand.
CTTTATGCCATTCATTTTGAATTTTTAAAATTTCTGTTGTAGCCCAGTCAGAAAATGTGGTTCATATTATGTTATTCTCTTGGGAACACAATCAGGTTTGCTTTGCAGCTTACACTAGCATCCACTTTTGAATCCTTGATTTAGCTCTTACTCAGCTGAGACATATCTTAGAACAGTTTCCAGGAAGAATAAGAAAATAGCATACTTTCTAAACCACTGCACTTCTGAAAGTGTCTTTTTATGTCGATACACATGAACAACAATTTAGCTGAGCATAGAATTCTGGGGTCACCACCTTCTTCAGCTAAACCTCTTGAGATGGCAGTTCTGTGTTGGAGTGAAATCTGTGGTGAGCGCATGTTTCTCCTTTGTAGGTACCTTGCCCTTCTGCTGAGATGCTGGCAGGATTTTTTACATCCTGTAAATTATATTCTCCTCTTTTATCCCTTGCAGCACCCAGCAGCTCTGGGGCACAGGAACCTGTGAGGAGGTGAGACACCTTGTAGAGGATGAGGGAGGTGCTGACCCAAGCTCTGTGTCTTCTGAAAGCATTCCCCACAGGAATGCTGTGGGAACAGGCTTTCCATAGTAATCTCCCAAACTATCCCAAATAATAACATCAAGTACAACTTTATCACTCTCATTTCCCCTCCACAAACAAAGCTTTATTATATATAGATATGATTTCTACAGCAAGGGCAAGAGTTACAGGTATGAGATTGAGGAAATCATAAAGTGCACTTTGAGAAGAATTTTTCTAGCCAAATACTATCTCTTCTGGGTCCCTGTCTCAGTGACAGATGCCACTGTTCACATCAGTGCCCTACTTTTCTCCTAGGGTTGTCTTTGCCTTGGCTGAATCAGGCAGATTCTGTGTCCCATAACATAACTGTGAGTGCCTTGAGCCACTCCCACAAACTCAAGTAGGTTTTATTTTAAAAGAACACCTGACTATCCCCCAGGACCTAGAGAGTATATCCCAGGAAAAGGACCAGAAGATGCACAATGCTGAGGCAGAAAATTCTGCTAAGATGGAATTGTCCTCTGGATGTTGGGCGGTAAAATCCCAAACAGGTGTGGGATGTAGAAGCAAAGTGACATTGATCTCATGTCCCAGAAAAAGCCTTGCTGGGGTACAGATTCGTAGGAAAATGGGCCGTGCCACTGCCACCGCTGCTGTGGGCATGCCCTGGGGTGCAGTCCTGTGAGAACATATATGGTGGCCCCTTCTAGAGGAAACCCCATACTCAGGGTCATGAGTCAGAGCAGCCTTAAAATTGCTCCATGGTATATCTAGGCTAATAAACAAGGTTGAAAACCATAACTTCTCAATTAATCTCTGTTATGAAATAAATGTTCTCCCAAAACTCATTATTTTTATTATTTTTTATTGATTTCAGAGAGGAGAGATAGGGAGAGAGAGATGGAAACATCAATGATGAGAGAAAATCATTGATCATCTGCCTCCTGCACATCCCCCACTGAGGATCAAGCCTGCAACCCAAGCATGTGCCCTTCACTGGAATCTATTTTGCGAATCTTCAATTCTCAGGCGGATGCTCTATCTGCTGAACCAAACCATCTAGGGCCCAAAACTTATATTTTTTATCGAATCCCCAATGTGTGTTTTGAAAGTAGGGTCTTTGGGAGATAAGTCATGAGGTTAGAGCTCCCATGATGTCATTGGTGCCTTTAAGAAGATGAAGAGCCCAGCACTCTCTCCTCTAGGTCATGTCAGGGCACAGCAAGAAGATGGTCATCTATGAACTAGAACTGGGCTCTCACCAGACACTGAATCTGCAAAGACCTTGATCTTGGACTTCCCTGCCTACAGAACTGTGAGAAATCAATTTCTGCTGTTTAAGCCATGCAGTTTGCTGTATTTTTGTTACAGCAGGCTTGGCTAAGCCAACACCTCAACATATCCTTTCTCACATTTGTGACCAAAAAGCACTTTTCTAACATATTAGTACAAGGAAGTGTGCTCCTAAAATTCATCAATTCTTAAGTATTTCCACAGTCACTAGACCTAAGAGATATTCATCAGAAAAAAAATGACTTAGTTATCAAATGAGTTTCAATGAAGAAAGCAGTGCATAATAGTGCTTTGAAGGCCCTGAGAATGGTTGCAATAAAGAATACCTTGAACTTTAGCCCAATGGTTTCCAGATTAATTGGCCATAAAGAACCCCTTTCCATTAAGACTCATTAACATCACACAGGATTGGGGAGGAGAACTCAGCAAAGTACTGTGCTAAGAAAATCTTCCAGATCAAAAAACTTGCTACACTGACTTCTTCCCTCAGCATAGTCCCAATACATGATTAACATCAACAGCAGCTAAGTGTAACCTGTTTATTGAATGAGCTGAACTCAGTAGGGTTCAAGGTGAAAATTAATTTTTTCCTTCTCGTCAGGTCTTTTCTTAACCTACTCAACCAAATCAAACTTGTATGTCTTTGAATGAAATCCCAGGCAGGTCCCAGAGCTTTCTAAGTCATTCTCATGGCTTATGTTCAAATACAAAAGAATCCTGATTATTGGGATATCAAAACTTCAATCTCTCGCCAATTTAAAACTTTTCTCCCCAAACTGCTACTACAGGGACTAAAGAAAAAGCCTAGAATGAGCAATGGAGGCTTTTGTTCTTTATCCTTTTCCTTCAGCGTTCCCTGCTGGGAACCAATTCTAGTATGTAATAATTACAAAAGTTTCATCAAAAGGTTGATGGGACTTGAGGGGCTCAACGAAGGTGAGCCACATACATACTTTACCTGTTGGAAACGTCTAAACGGCACTTCCCCCAAACCTGAATATTATTGCTTGCTGCCACACAGCTCAAGGCATTTTATTGCCTCCTGTTGGCCAAACACCTGAACATCTGTAGGCTATTCCCCAAACTGACAATGCTTCTGAATTCTACCCTTTGAAACCCTACTCTTTGAATGGGTTCTTAGTCAAGGAGGAAGACTTCAGTTCCTTTAGCAGAAGATCCTCTGACCCCTCCCCTAATGCCTTTCAAAAGTATCTTTCGTCTTTGATCTCCTTCTTGAATCTACGCATCAACTCCTTTCTCCATATTGCAGAACCCTTTGTAAGGCTAGACAAGAAATAAATAGGCAGTTCCCCAGGCCTATTTATTCCACTCCACCTCCACTGCCCCACACACTATGTTGCACCTGGCTCCTCTGATGATGGGAAAGAAAGAAAACCCAGGGGAAGATAAGGAACATCAAAGTGTCTTATATGTCTGGTGCTATCTCCAGTCCTTTCTGTGATTTTTAAATGTCCTTACTCATGGAAGAACTTCAAACACTGACTCTTTTGTCCTATGGTGTACTCTTGGGGGTTCTCCAGAGATCCCCAATGCCAGAGACATCCTACCTGCACATCACTGGCATGGACATTGTCTCTTCTAGCTAAGCAATGGGACTGTGCCCTGAGCCTCTGGTGTCTGACAGTCCATCAAGAAAAAGTCTTTTCACCCCTCTGGGACAGCCTCTTGGGGAAGAACCTTCAAGATGTCTGAAATCTGTCTCATTTTTAAGGGACCCACATCTACAGCTCATTCACACTCCTATCTCCTTGCACAGCCATCAGAGGTGAGTCCAGAAGGACTCCCACCTGTAAGCTTGTTCAGGTATGGGATGGGTCTAAAACTCCATCTTCTCTGAAATCCAGGCAATACATTTTGTGCTGTCTTTGTGCTTCCTTGAAACTCTTCTCTTGGCTTGATGGGGAAGAAGGCTTCTTCAGTCCTGCATGGGAAAAGGGTAAGGCCTAATTCATTGACAACTCCACATAGGTTGGATTCCCTGGAAACAGACTCTGAAAGACATATTTTAATGGAGGAAGTTCATTGGTGAATGCAGGCAGGAGTAATGCCTGTAAAGAAGTGAAGGGACAGCATGGGCTGTGAAGAAGCTGAGCAGTTTCATCAGCCATTAGCTCCTACTCCAGGGAACTCTGAATCTGGATGAGCCCTGGAGGCAGACTGCTCTCATGGAAGCATAAACACTGATGAGGCATCTCTCTTAGTTGGTGGAAACACTTCTGTGAGTCACAGGAGCCAGAATTTCCAGCAGCTGGTGAACTGAGAGGCTTAGTCTTGAAGGATGGATTTGGGCAGGAGACCCTTAATGAATATCAAAGACAGAGAGGGGCCTATTTAAAATCTTGCTCCAGAAAGGAGAACTTGTTGTTTTGTGTTTATTTGTCTTGTGTTTAATTTGCCTCTTTTCAATGGGTAATATCAGGTATTTGCTAAGCTGGTCAGTTACCAGAAGTGGGATCTCCAGGAAAGTCAGTGATGAGTCCCTTTCTTTCCTGGCTCTGTCCTTCACTATCTAGTTCAGTTCATGTCAATCTCTAGTCTGAATTTCCTTAACTATAAATCAGAATGACAAAAGTTACCTGCCTGCCTTTCTTGGCCATGGAGAAATACGTGAGGTTTCTGATACATACAAATCAAGGACTTTGGAATCTGCCACAGGAATATTGGCCCTTTTTCAAAGTATTAACATGATATTAATAGTTTTGCTGACCTTTTTCTTGTCAAGTTCTGTTAGGGTTAGGTAATCAAGTGTCCTAGGAATAGCACTAATGAAAGAACTTACATGGAGTCAGTCTTCACACCATGTCAGGTACCACCTTGAGGGCTATGGAAAGAACATTTAAGGCTTCATGTCAAGGTTGGTCAGAAGGCACAACAATGTCACACACCCATAATAGAGGCTATGTCTCATGGAGAGCTTACATGATGACCCAGGCCAAGCTCTGCCATTCACAAAGATGTGAGACTTGTAAGTTACTTCCCATGCAGAAATCCATCCTGCATCTGTGAAGTGCAAGCATTATCCCAAGGCAGGGTTTTCAAACTTTTTCAATATCAGAATCTGTTTTCAATTAGAAACTCCTTTCATACCTTAGTATATGAAAGTGTTAAACAGGATCCTTGTGACTTAAATATCAGGAATTTTTTTCTCCAAATTTTGTAAAGTCTTCTGATGTACATTAATGCAATCACTTGCTCATAAAATGGTCCCTGTGTGTCTACCATGTGCCAAGCACATACGAGGCAGGATGCTCAAAAGTGTGCGACGGGCTGGATGACCAGTATGGTCCTGGACCTCCTTGAATTTACAGTCAATTGTTGGGCCAGAAAATACATGTGCAATTACACATCAAAATAATAAGTTCTTAGGAGAATATTAAAGCACATCAGAGTTCTAATCCAGCTTTGGCAATGCAGGGAAGTCATGGTTAATGTTGCAAAGAAATTGAATCTATAAGATGTATTAGAATTGACTAGAAAGAAGACTCTTCTGAGTACAAAGCCTTGCTTTCCCAGGAGTCCTGGAATGAGAGAGAAAGAGACAAAGACTTTCTGACCTTTTTCTCATCCCACTCTGTAAGGGTTAGGTAATCAAGTGTCCTAGGAATAGCACTAATGAAAGAATGTTTATGGAGTCAGTCTTCAGCCCCAAGGACATCAGGTACATCAGTCACTCAGTTACCAGGTGCTGGCAGTTCTGGCTCCTGTGACTCACAGAAGCACTTCCGCTGACTGAAAGAGATGCCTTGCCTGACTTTATGCCTCCTTGAGGCCAGTCGATGCAGGGGTACAGAGACATGGGGGTACAAAGAGCTAAATAAAGATTGCTTCCAATATAGGAGAGAAAATAATTAAAGGCAGGAGATGAGGGAGATGAGCCTGTAGAATTAAGCACTGCATAGACAACAGGTTGTTTGTGAAATGGCAAGAAAACTGACCTTTATCAAAGCTGCCATGAGAAACCATTGATGGATTTTAAGCAAAGATTAAAAACCACTGGCATAAGTAATCTCTCAGAGTACTTCCAACACTAATGCTTACATTTACAGATTTCATTAAACTCAACTAATAGATTCTTGCACATTAATTGAGCCATTCAAAAAATATTTGCTAAATGTAATTAAAAGATGATTATATAAACCATAAAGAGTTAGTGAAACATCTTTGGGTGCGGGGAGGAGGGAAGAAAAAAAAAGTAAGCCTATTTCTGACCTGCATTGCCAATGGGGGAGAAGAGGGAGAAGATTCAGAAAGGTGCAGCCAAGGAGAATAAGGAAACTGCCACCTGAAACAATGCAGGTCAAGACTGAAACACATTGGGGCTGAAAGACAAATGATAGTAGATTGAGGGACCTATAAAGTATTCAATGAGAAGATTGAGAAGCTGAACTCAAGGTGGCTAATAGGGGAGCAGCTTTTATCCTTCCACCAGCGCCAGTTAGTAGATAACAGAGATGTTCCCAGAGGACTAGACAAGAGAGTGTGGGCCCCTACGGTATGCTATGTAATATCTCATATAAGCATTAAGTCTCAGAGACAGTCAAAATCTTGCACTCCAAAGATGAACTATCAGCACCCCAATTTTGATTGATATTGTTGGCCTCCCAAAACCCTACACCTCAGCTTTTATACCCTTGTAGATTGACTTCCCACACTGATTTAGGCTTGGTCATGTGACTTGCTTCAGCCAATGAGACATTAGCAAAATCGAAGCAAGCTGAAACTCTCCCCTTAGGGTGTTCTCTCTTAAAATCTGTAAAGAAGTCCATGCTACTCATTTTGAGACAAGGGCCACATAGAAACACTTGGAGCATGAGTCCACATGGAAAAACAAGCTCCAGGGAAGGAAGCTAGCCCCTGCTGAGTTCCCAGTTGAATATAGCTGCTACATGGGTGACCCCAGTCAACATGGCATAGAGCAGGAACATAGCCTAGCCAACCCCAGAATCATGAAATTTAATAAATTGTTGTCATTTTAAGCCACTAAATCATCTACTGGTTTGTCATGCAGTATTACTGCTAGAAATAAATGCAAAATAAAGTGTCAGGGAGGACTGGAACATGAAGAATATTACTAGAAGTTCTTGTGTCAAAGTCAATAGGACCTCCAGAGAGACAATGCCAGGAGAATGGAGTGAATGAAGTAACCAAAGCAACAAAAATAAAATTTCTCAGAATTGAAAAAGGATTATACTCAGACTGAAGACTCTCAGCACATACCTAAAACACAACAGTGAGGTTTCAGAATACCAATGATAAATATAATGTTCTCAAAAACACCCATACATTTTTCAAAATGTCACCCAGAGTAGGATGAAAATCAGATTGGCATTAGATTTCTCATTGGAAATGCTGAATACCAAAAAGGGAAATCTTCTAAATTCTGAGGGAAAATTATTTTGAACCTAAAAACCTAAATCCACACAAACTAATACAGTAGTCCTCCCTTATCCAAGGTCTTGCTTTGGGCAGTTTCAGTTACTTGCAGTTAACCATAGTCCAAAAGATTAAATAGAAAATTCCAGAAATAAATAATTTATAAGCTTTAATTTGCACACTAGCTCTTAGTAGCATGATGAAACCTCACACTGTCCCTATCTCTCCAACCTGGGACATGAGTTCTCACTTTGTCCAGCATATCCTCACTATACACACTCCTCCCTCCACCCCACTTGCCCACCAGTCACTTAGTCTTGGTTATCAGACTGACCATTGTGGTACTGTTACGAAGTTTGGTGAGGAGACTCTCCTTGTGGGTTCTTGACCTATGAAGTTTGAAGAATAAAATTAATAGACTAAAAGGGGTCCCCAAGTGAGAGGAAAAACCTTTCTCTCTCTCTTTCTCTCTCTCTCTCTAAAATTGGAGGGGGGGAGAAAAAGCAGTCCTGATCTCTGAGTTTCTTTGTCTATGGATTTATAAAGGCTGGTAGCTCTGTGTCTCTTCATGACCCTTTCTAATTGGACTTTCCCTTAATTTATGTTCCCTGTGCTTTCCTAATTGGTCACTCTCCTGCATAGTCTCAGTTTCAAAGTTCAAAGCTCACCCAGTATCCCCTTATTCTTCTTCCCCTTATCTTGTAACATTACTCTGCCCTCTGTGAAAGTAAGGTAAGCATTTTAGCAGCTCCAAGCCATCTCTGCCCCATCACATAGGCATCCCTCTTCCATGGAGCCCCCTTTTTCCTAACTGCCTATCTTGTCTCTAAAATTTATCTTAGTACTATGGTGCTTGTGCTCAAGTAACACTTATTTTATTAATAAAGTCTCCAAAGCACAAGAGTAGTGATGCTGGGAATTTGGATATGACAAAGAGAAGCTATGAAGTGCTTTCTTTAAATGAAAATGTATGTGTGAATGGGAAAATACATAGTATATATAAGGTTTGGTACTATCCATTGCTTCAGGCATCCACTGGAGGTCTTGGAACACATCTTTGTGAATAAGAGGGGACTGCTATATTCAAGAGTAAAATAAAATATAGCTATATATAGAAATACAAGGATTCATAAATTTATCTCCTCACCAAATATCTCTGAAAGATTTGAGTATACATTAGAAAACATGAATACATCACACGGTGCAGCCATTATGGAAAATAATGTGGTAGTTGCCAAAAACTAAAAATAGAATTACTATATGATATAGCAATTCTAGTTCTGAGTATAAAACCAAAGCATTTTAAAGCAGTGACCCAAACAGATGTTTGTACACCCCTGTTCATAAAAATGTTATTCACGATAGTCAAGTGGTGGGAGCAATCCAGGTATCCATTGATGGATGAGTGAATAAGTAAAATGTGGCATATACAAAATGATAAAAAATATGTAGAATATTATTTAGCCTTAAAACAGAAATTCTGACACATGCCACAACATGGATGAACCTTAGATATCACGTTAAGTGAAATAAACCAATCAAAAAAGAACAAATATTGTATGATTCCACTCATATGAGAGTCCCAGAGTAATCAGATTTATTGTAGAGAGAAAGTAACATGGTGGTTTCCAGGGGTTGGGGGATGGAAGAATAGGGATTATTGTTTAATGAATAGGTTTCAATTTTGCAAGCTGAAAATTGTTCTGTGGATGGATGGTGGTAATTTTTGCACAACAATGTGAGTATATTTAATGGCACTGACACTTAAAATTAATAAAATGGTAAATATTATATATATTTTACCATAATTAAAATAAGAATTTTAATTGCCAAATCTCTAAAACTCAGCGGTCACACACCTCTGACTGTGTTGCCCCTGTTCTGCCACGAAACCCTATTCAGTCAAGAAGAAAGCAAAGGGGCATGAAGAGAGATTCCTACCTACCATGTGCCAGATCCTAGTTGCATTTTACCTGGAAAATCCTTTCAAAACCTCAGCAGAGTAAGTTTGAGGGTCCCCATTTTAGAGAAGACATCACTGGCCTAAGGTCAGGTGGCTGACATGAGGCAGCACTGTCCAATGGTTAAAGCACAAACTCTGCCTTGGTTCAAATTCCATTCATCCCAAATACTCTATGTGGATTGGGATAAGTCACGTAAGCTTTTTGGGTCTCAGATATGAAACAGTAACCCTCACAGATATGAAATATGGAGAATAGAAACATCTGGTGCTGTAAAGATTAAATGAGTTAAAATTAAATGAGTAAAAAAATTCTTAGAAGAGTACACGTTCTCTAGTAAAACTATACATTAACTCTTATTCTATCATCATTGTATTTCATTGGCAGATGTTTCTGATACACTTCTCATGAAGAAAAGCTATCTCTAAGCAGACCAAAATTATTTTATTCTCTTATACCTAAAATCCTAACTCTATGCCTCAAAACCTATTTGTAACATATGCAGAAACATGTCAATTAAAGGAAATTGTATGGTGTGATGTCACTATCATTATTGTCATGATCATGGCCTCAGTGATATTTTTTACAGCCTTAGGCTCAACAGACTGAGGAGAGGGGATAAGGGTCCAGGTAAATGACTCCTGAGGACTTGGTTTGGAAAGGTTGATCAAGTATTACATAGATCCTCCCTTTTTTCCCATTAAGCTCTTCCAGCCTGTTCTCATTGCACCACTCACCCCCATGCCCAGGCCCTCACCACCCCATTTTCTATGTCTACAGATTATGCATATATGCATACAAGCTCATTAGTTGATCTCTTCCCACACACCCTCATTGCTGCTTTTTATCTTCCAAGCCCACCTGTCTCAGGCATTTCTCTCCCAAAATATTTCTGTTTGACATGTTTCCTCTCTCCTCCTTTAAGTGCACCCTAAATGGTGTGAGCTTCCTTTCCTGGACAACTTTAATCCTTCTTCTTAAGGGCAAGCTAAGTACTGCTGCCCACCAAGCTCTCCAGGTTGTTCCCATTGTTGCCTTCTCTCCCACTCATTTATCCTATCTAATAAAAGAATAATATGCAAATTGACCATACCTCCACTACACTCACAAGCCACGCCCACCAGCCATGCCCACCAGAAAATCAGAGCAAGTATGCAAATTAACCCAACCAAGATGGCTACGGCCACAGAGAATGCAGGAGGGAGGCTTGGGTTGCCCCTGACGATGGAGGAAGCCAAGCTTTCCCCAAACCCTGGTGGGACCAGGTCTCTGCTTAAGGCAACAAAGTTTCAATGGCTGTGCCAGCAGAAGGCTTGGGTCTACTCCAGGCTACAAAGTTTCAATTGTAGAAGATAAATAAATCCCAGATACCAGGCCTCCACTTGGGTCACCAGGGAGCATAGCTGGTCTGCACACCACCACAGGCCCCTCGCCCAGGTTGCTCCATGCCCCAAGTGAACACCCACCCTGATCCAGGACACCCTTCAGGGCAAACTAGCTGGCCCCCACCCATGCATCAGTCTCTAACCCATCTAATAAAAGAGTAATATGCAGATTGACCATCATTCCAACACACAAGATGACTGCCACCATGTGGTCACAAGATCCTGTCTCCATGTGGACACAAGATGGCCACCACAAGATGGCCAGCAGGGGAGGGCAGTTGGTAGGGACTAGGCCTCCAAGGGAGGGCACTTGTGGGCAATCAGGCCAGCAGGGGAGGGCAGTTGGGAAAACTAGGCCTGCAAGGGAGGGAAATTGAGGGTGATCAAGCCTGCAGGGAGGAGAAATTAAGGGTGACCGGGCTGGCAGAGGAGGGAAGTTAGGGTTGACCGGGCCACAGTGGAGGGCAGTTAGGGGTGACCAGGCCTGCAGAGGAGGGCAGTTAGGGGCAAACAGGCTGGCAAGGGAGCAGTTGGGCATAATCAAGCTGGCAGGGGAGTGGTTAGGGGATGATCAGGCTGGCAAGCAGAAGTGGTTAGGGGCAATCAGTAAGCAGATGAGCAGTTGGGAGCCAGCTGTCCTGGATTGTAAGAGGGATGTCCAACTGCCCGATAGGCGCAATCCTACCTGGATCAGGCCAAAATGAGCAGTTGGACATCCCTCAAGGGGTCCCAGATTGGAGAGGGAACAGGCTGATCTGAAGGACACCCCCCACCCAGTGCATGACTTTCATGCACCAGGCCTCTAGTATTTATATATATAAAAGGCTAAGCTATCATCTGACTGGTAGCTATGATGTCCGATAACCACCAGCAGGCAGACGCTCAATGCAGGAGCTGCTGAGCTGTGGTGACTTGGCACCAGCAGTTCGCAAGTGACGCATCCCAGAACCAAAGAGGAGGGAGCCCAATTCCAGGGTGCATCACCCAAGAACCACCCTCTTGCAATCCGAGACTCCTTGAGGGATGTTAGAGAGGCAGTTTCAGCCCAATCCCCACAGGCCAGGCTGAGGGAACCCACCTGCTACAGTGACTCTGCTCACTCTGCAGACACCCTTTGAGCTATGGTGCCAACCCAGGTGTGGCTGGCAGGGGAGGGACCACGGGAGATTGGCTCCAGGACATGCCCAGCCCATATCACCCAGTCCTGTCCTGCAAGCCAACTTCTAATTAATTTCCTTTCAATGAGCATGAATCTGTGTATGGGGCACCAGTGTTATACTAATAGCCAGCTCTGTGTCTGCTCCATTGAACAAGCACTCAGACAATGCTGACACTCTATCTTGTCAGAGCTCTGATTTCCAGTGACAAAAGGACAGAGGCCACTGATGATTCGTCCCTTTTAGAGCACAGGGCTGGAAAGCCTGCTATTTATCCTTAAAATAAATCTGTTTGCCCCCAGGGACTTACAGACCTAAAATCGCTCCATAGATAAGAAGGCAACTATGCCAAGCAGCCCCTTCTGGCCTGCTCCCTCCTCTGGTGGGCCTGTGAATGCTGGCAGATGGGATCTGTCCAAACCCTGTGAGCAACCCTGTCTCTCTGAACTCAGCCCAGTCTGTATCCAAATTTAAAAGCCTCAGAGAGTAAGAAGCTGTCCACTGCAGAAACCCACACTCCCAAGTAGCAGACAGAGGGATTTATCTGTGATGAATCTAGAGTGTCTGGGGATACAAATGTAATAACATCTCTAAACCTGTTCATGGACTGACTTGCAGATATGTTTTGTCACAGCTCTGCATGTTTCCCCTAGAATTCAGAACTATTTCTTTCTGTCCTGCTGGGTTTTCGCTCAGTTATTAGCTCTATTCTCTGGATTCCCAGTCAGGCTCAGGCAGCTGCTCTGCCTCCACAATGAGCAAAGCAGGCTCACAGCCCCTTGTATTAATTTTTCCCGTAACCTCAAAGCCAGAAGACAGTTCACCACATAAACGGGATGCTCCCAATCCAGCCTGAAGTTCCATTTCTGGTCCCCTCTGCAGAGCCTGCATGACTGGGTGGGATGAAAGTTGGTCCCCTCACTGACCAGCTGGACAGAAGTACATCTGCTTCTAGGAGAGATTTCAGTTGTTTGAGCAAATTATAGGACCGCTCCAGATGGTGTTCTCGGACCCAAATCCAGGAGAAGCACTCTGACAGGAATCTTCCTCAACATCATATTATTTCCAGGTAATTGGAATCATCATCAAACTTAGGGAGCCCAAGTTGTACTAAGAGAGAATGGCACTTATTCCAATGTCCCCATCACTCTGTGATCATGTTCAAAATAACCACAAGGAAATATGAGTAAATAAAACAAAAAGACTGGCCACAATCAGAAATTTTTCATTAGAATGGTCAAAAGGCAAGAAAGGTTCTGAAGGAAACCCAATACCTGAAACAGATCTCACACCAAAATCAAGATTTAAAAATATCTGTCATATGTAATTATGCAGTATTAGCTAACTATAATAGCCATTGAAACCATAAAACTAAAAGAATGGAAATAACTAGTTGTTTGGTAAAATAAATAAAAATTTAAAGCAGTAAATAGTAGAATTACAGCTTCAGAAAATCAGATTGTTGAAATAGAAAATAAAATAATGAGCAAATCATGGGAGGGTAAAAGAAAGATAAGTTAACTAATACTATGATTAATTTCTGAGTTCTTAAATAATTCAATTACCATATAGGGCAGCAGAGACAGAATCAATATTTAAAGACATAATGTTTAAAAGTGCTTAAGAAATTTAAAAATTATCATGTAGAATTATCACCAAAATATTTTACAGAATAGTATTATTAGATCTTTCTCTATTAAGATAAAAATGAACAAATCAAGATTATAATATCAAGCCAAACTTTTGCTTTTGTGTGCAGTGATGTAGATATTATCGACATGAAAACTTCCATAACATGAAAGAAGCTTTTCTCATAAATATCAATAGTAACTAATACTGACTGAGCAGACTGTCTATCCTACTCTGTGCCAGTCATTATTCTACGATCCATCATGAATTAACCCATTTTATCCTCACAATGCTTGTAGTTACTATTATTTTATTATCACCTCCGCAATTTACAAATGAAAAGACTGAGGCACAGAGAGGTAAATGATCTATCTCCCTAATGGGATAGAGCAAGTTAATGACAGAGACAATATTCAAACCCAGGTTGTCAAACTCAAGTTCCAAGCTCTTAACTATATACCATGCTGGATCCCAAGATGGACAGTCAAATCTACCTCCACAGTGGTTGCAATAGACTCAGGACACACTATAGGCTTTCATCTAATAATAGACTTACAGGTTTCTTAAAGAACACAGTACAGAAAATATTCATATTCGACTCATAAAGAGGCCCAGCAACTACCTTCATGTCTCACTACATAACACAGTACCATTGCCCTGAAAAGGGTCAAGCTGTGTGGAAGGCACCTTGACACAGAGAAGCTGCAATCTCAGTTTCTCACTCATCTTTCTAGTCATATAAGCCCAAGGCCAGCTCATAGGTCCGCAGGTCAGGGGCAGCCTCCCTAGCAGTCAAGGCAGCTACAACCTTCCACATTTATGCAGCTTCAAAGAGAATTTAGCAGGGAGAAGACAAGCTTGGATGGAGGACATTCTCTCTGACAGGCATGGACCAACCCAGGCCTGATTTGAACTCTTTACTCACGACTACATGATTTTTTTAAAGGGACCTTTGACTTCTTGAAAAGTATAGGTTTTTGTCCCATGTTCTGACATTATATAAATCCATTTCTTGCCTCAAATGTTAAAGCAAATTCCAAAGAGAGAAAACAGGAAAAAGAGCCAAGAATCCAGTTATACAGACTAAATCTTCTAGGTTGAACTCCTACTACTATCACCATGGAGTTTTGTGGGTTTTTTTTAAATCTGTAGCCACCTGAAATATATCAACACTTGAAGGGGCTGAGTCACCAGGCCAGCACCAGAGAGAAAAGCAGGCCATAATGGAAACCAGCAGGCCAACCAGGGGCTCACCAGGATCCACGTTCTGATTTGGGGAAGTGAAAACACATACACAAAAAATATTCCAGACACTACAAAGGCCTTCCTAAAAACTCCATGGAAGTGTTGAGGCCTGTTCTTAGAAAGCCAGCAAGAGCTCATCAAAGGCTAACGGGCTTCGGAAAGGATTATTGTGTGTTTATTTCAAAAGTGATCTTTGAAGATGTTTCAGAAGGCAAGGACACTTACAGGAAAAATCAACACAAAGTTATCTGAAATTAAAAAGAACAGAAACAAAAACCTTTTTCCCCCAGAGGTAAGCAGAAAAGAACAGCATGGGGTATGCTTAGGGCAGAACCCATTGCTTTTAGGGCCACCCCTACCCCAGAGACAATTCTAGGTCAAAAACCAGCATATGGATCTTCAGCCACAGTACATAAATGTAGAAATATTGAGGTATGGGTGAGTAGGCAGATTGACAGTATGCATCTACTCAGAACCCTCTTAATTGATCAAAGACAAATGCTATTATTTAATTCTTTATAATTGGGGTCAGCAAACTGTCTCATGTGCCAAATCCAGTCCTTAATCTAGGTTAGTAAATAAAGTTTATTGGATCACATCCAAGGCTGGCTTCCTGAAGACATAGCCAGTGAAGTCATAGAGGGCCTCACACTTAGAAGAAGCCCACCTTTGGTTTAATACACTGTGCTTGATGTTTGTAAATTCCTAATAATGTTTAAGAAGGAGCCCTTGCATTTTAATTTTGCACTGGGCCCCATATATCATGTCCTTGGGTCTGAATACAGCAATGCACATTCATCTATATATGGTCTATGGTTCCTTTGACAGCGTTAAATGGCAGAGTTAAATAGTTCCAACAGAGGCCTCATGACCTACAAAGCTAAAAATATTTACCATCTGGCCCTGTGTAGAAAAAAAATGCTGCCCTGCTTTAGCAGGTACTGCGTTGTGATGCACACTCTGCACAGAATCCAAGGTTGTGCTGTAACTGAGAGACAGTAAGCCTTACAATAAGACCCATAAGTCAGATGAAAAATGACAAAAACCACAAAATGTCACTCATATGTGGAATATAAAACCAAAAGTAATAAATTTCACTCATATGTAGAATATAAAAACAAAAGTAACAAAAGTAATAAATGAGTTTTAAAAAATGAAGTCATAGATATAAACATTAGAATGGTCATTACCAAAGGGTCTTGGGTCAGGGAGGACAAAATGGGAAAAGGGAGTCAAATTTATGGTAACAGAATGAAATTAGAATTTTGGTCATGAGCACACAATAGAGTATACAGATATTAAATTATAATGTTGTACACCCAGAATTTATATAATTTATGTTACGAGAGAGAGAGAGAGAGAGAGAGAGAGAGAGAGAGAGAGAGAGGGACCGACCAGTGGCAAGCCTGACTCTGCCTTTGGAAGACTCCTTGGTTCTACTTTCCCTCATTTCTCACCATGAACTTCCTCATTATTATGTAAAATTTGTCCTGTTTTACTAACTAAAGTAAAATTCTCTTTACTCTAGTTTTCTCTATGAGATTTCATACCTAGATAAAGATAAAAGAGATTATGTAATAAAAAATTATCTCATGTCACTAAGTGTAAAATATAAGAAAACCCAGCTGATTGTTGATCATTTGGACCATCTCTGGAGAGTCTATAGACTCACTGTGTCTTAGAAAATCCTTCAGGGAGAAGGTTGACTAATTTATCAATTAACTCCTTACCATTTTCTTTAGAATGTTCCTTATTGGTTAAACACTAAGATGGACAGTCAAAACTTGTTTTATTTTCTTCCTGATAATAAAACTCACTTGACAAAATTCAACACCCTATAATGATTATTTAAAAAATCCACTCAGCAAATATGTATAGAAATAATGTACCTCAACATAAAAACGGCCATATATGACAAGCTCACAACTAATATCATATTTGATGGTGAAAATTGAAAGCTTTTCCTCTAAAATCAGGAATAAGAAAAGATGTCCACTCTTGCCACTTCTATTCAACATAGCCAGTTAAATTAAGCAAGAAAAATAAATAAAAGGAATGCAAATTCGAAAGGAAGAAGTAAAATTATCTGTTAGAAGATTAATAAATATTACATGTAAAAACTCTAATTTACTTTTACCTACTAATTAATAAAATCATAAAGGCTTCCAGTAAAGATGGCAGGGTAGATAAACACAGTACTCACATTCTTCCACAATCACATTAAAATTATAGCTATTCAGAACCACCTGATATCTAGCTGAATAGCAGTTCTACAACTAAGGATATAAAGAAGAAGCCATGTCAAGACTGGTAAGAAGGACAGAATCAAGGACCAGGCTGACCCCATACCCAGGTGTGGCAATTAAAAATCTGGAGGGATATCTCAGCTATGGGTTGTAATTTGGCATGATCTGAAGCTGTCGGTCTGATGCATTGACTCTGATGCTTCCTAGGTGAGGTCCTTCTAAGTGTGAGCTACAAAGGGATCTTCAGATGACTGCTACTTGTGTTGGACTTGGAAGTGCCCAGGAGAGGCCAACCTGTGATTCAAGGTGAATTATTTCATTTATATGTGGAATCTAAAATAAATAAATAAATAAATAAATAAATAAATAAATAAATAAGTGGAACAGAGACAGACTCATAGATACAAAGAACATTTTGATAGCTGTCAGATAAGATGGGGGTTGGAGAGTGAGTAAGAAAAGTAAAGGGATTAAGAAGAACAAATTGGTAGTTAAGGAATAGTCTTGGGGGTATAAAGTGCAGCATAGGGAACATAGTCAGTAGTAATGTACAATAAATATGGTGTCAAATGGGTACAAGATTTATCAGGTTGATCGCTTTGTAGATTATATAAATATCTGATCACTGGATTGTACACCTGAAAGTAATATAGTATTGTATACTAACTATAAATGAGAATAAAAATTATTAAAAAGAAAAACAAGGTAACATCCTCTGAAATTTAACAATTAAAACTTCAAAGACCCACTGTATATTTTATCTTCTAAATTAAAAAATAAAAGGGTAAAAGAATGTTTTCATGTTCCTTTTATGAGATCTTGATGTTCTTTCTCTACTTAAAATATTAAAGGTTTCTTGCTGTCTTAGTGGGAAAATAGGGACCTTGTATCACTACAATTATCTGTAATTAGAGTTGCATGATCCACAGGAGGTCTATGATCTGGGTTTGAGATCTGAGTAGCACAGCCTATTTCTGAAAGATACACAAGAAGACACTTTCTTCTGATTTCCTGGTGATCCCAGGTGGACATTGTAGGGACTGCCCTCCTCAGCCATACCACCACACCCTTACCTGTACATTCAGTGCCCAGAAGCCAGAAGGTAGGAGATAGACTTGTGCCAAATTGCAGCAAGGTAACTGAATGGTATTAAGGGTTCTGAAAATAGAAATTGGGTGTATGTAGGAATGCTGGAGGGAATAAAAGATATATTGCTATTATTACAGAAGACTCAAGTTCTAAGTTGACTATAGTATGTGACTGACGAGGCTTAATTTTTCAGAAGAATGGATCCCCAGGTATTTTACCCAAGACAGTCAGCCCATTTTATAAAGAACTTTGTTTCGTCATAGACCCTGCCCCAATTGGTCCCAAGTCCCTTCCTCTTTTTCCTATCCTTTACAAAGTCTTTCTTTTTTTAACTCAAAAAGAAAAAGAGTGTTGTCCCCAAGTTAATAGCTGTTCCACTTCTGACAGTGGTAGCCAAGTCCTCTCTGGTCCAGCAACCACCTTTTCCATTTTCAGCAATGCCTGATAACAGGAGGGGGGCTATGTTTACACAAGAGAGCTGGCTCAGCAAGCTTGGGAGAAAATTATTTCATCTTTCAGTAGAAAAAAATGGTTAAAAATGCCAATGTCATGTTTACACAATGTTTATTCTATTAATCCTGACCTTGAAAACTGAACATCAACCACCATATAATCACAGCTTAATTGTCTGATGATTTCTATCCTTGAAACTAGAACAGTGGAAACAATTCTCAGAGCTGGAATTCACACAGTAATTTATCTTAAACTCCTGGCAAAACTCAGACCTGGAAAATATGTGTTATTTAGTTAACTCTTGATGAAGATATTGTATCTGAAGTATTTGGGCCACAGAAGGTTTACAGTGAAGGAAAATAAATGTATACTTTCAGATGCATTTGTCACAGGCAACATTTCCTGACAACTGTAAAACTGGTAAGGCGAAACTTAGATAGAATCCCTTTGCATTTTATCTACTCTGTGCACCAAATTAATCAATATTATAAGTATAGAGATCAATCAGAGAGTTATTGGTAACAATACCAAAGGGCTTTAATAGATCTAACCAGCCACATGGTTCCTGAGAATTACCCAGATGTCTCCAGGATGAACACTTAGGGAAGCAAAACTGACTTCCCACTTTCTCTTAATAGTTCACCTCATGTTTTTGCTAAGAATAAGCATGCTGAAGATAATCAGAAGCATTTGTCAGCCTTAGAGGCAAGGCATAAAGCAAAAGAAGAACAATAGAAGCTGGTTCATAATGCCCTGGCCAATTTGGATGGTACTCCAGAGGACAAGCCAACACACATCATCTTTGGTCTGACAGTGAGATTGAAAACGAAGAGAAGTCCATTTGAAAGCAGAGTCAGCTGGTAAAAGAATTCCTGAAATGAGTATCTGGGACACTGTTTGGCAGCAGTGAGGAGGAGTCGGACCCTGAAGAGGACAGAAATAGGTTCAGAATTAAGCCTCAGTTCAAGGGAAGAGAGCAGTTCTGAAGAGGAAGATGTTACTGAAGATGCTCATGAATTTGCATTCTCCTTTGGCACTGATGACAGATTCTGCATGAATTTACGATTTCTAGAAAGTGACAGTGAAGAGGAATGGGAAGAAGTAAACAAAAAGAAAACTACTGAGAAAGACGAGGTCACTGCAGAAAAGTTGAAAGCCTTGAATATTGTGTAGAGTATTTTGCAAACCAACTTAAACAATTCTGCAAAGGATCGGTAGTTGCTAAGAAATTTAAGGACATCATACACTATGATCCAACAAGGCATGACCATGGTAATTATGAAAAGAGAGAGAGAGAGAGAGAGATGATAAGCCAAAAGAAAATAAAGCAAAGTGAAAGAAGAAAAGAGAGGAATCTGAGAAGCTGCCTACAGTGTCAAAAGAGATGTATTATAACATCACTATGGATTTAAAAGAAATATTCCAAACCACAAAAGATAACAATGAAAAGAAAGATGTGGCCTCTGTGGACTATGTTGAAGAGAAAACAAAGTAAGTTCATGTCCCTGCAGCTCCAATGACGGGGGCCGAGCAGCCCAGTGGTTTCACATTTTCCTTTTTTGATTCAGACACAAAAGATGTAAAAGAAGAAACCTATAGAGTTGAGACAGTGAAACCTGGTAAGACTGCCTGGCAAGTAGCCCCTCATTTTCAAGACAGCAGTGCCGAAGAGGAAGATGTTACTGAAGAAACAAATGGCAGGAAGTCCAGGCCCGGAGAAGTATCATTACCTGCAAAAGAGACCACTAGATTTTTTCCCCTCTAATAGTGATGAAAGACTTCTTGGTTCTGATTTATTCTGGAGAGGAATGGAAGGTAATATTACTAGGAATTCTTGGGAGGCAAGAACAACAAACTGTGTATGGATTGCCGGAAGAAACATAAAAATGCCAAAAAGAAAGTGAAACCAAAATAAAAAGTGTCATTATGAGTTTTGATACTGATTTTGAACAAGATTCACCTGTGGAAATCGAGTAACCTAGAAAATAATTTTAGCTAACAAGAGTGAAGGGATATTCAAAATCTGGCTAATGGATACCCTTCTGTTTGTTATTGCTATGTTTTTCTGTTGATTTTCTCTATTTCTACCTAAGTACTTCAAAAAAATTAAACTGAACTTTTTTTAATGAAAAAAAAACAATTTCTTTTTTATGGATAAATATTATGCTATTAAACCCAAAGATACTTTGACTTCAAATAATGTGAAAAGCCATGATCTGAAGAATTGTGTCTTTCTAAAATATGACAGAATTTCCTGGGGGGAAAATGATATAATTGCTTATTCATCACTGTGTCCTGAAAAATTTCAATTCTAGCAATTGTAATCATGGTCTCAGCTAGTCTAGTGAACCCAATTTCCTGCTCTCTTTCCAATTTTTTGTTCAAAGTTGAATATCCTTACATACTTACGAACCATGCAGTATGGTAGATAACATTACCTTAAAAGTCTATGGGAATGGGGATGTTATATTTCTGAGCCTGCTTAGTTTTACCTTCCACTGACAGTCAGAATGCGGGGTGATTGGCCCTGTCAGAAACTCCTTAGAGGGGTTTGAAAAAATGTCGGTGGAATATATGGATATGTCTCGAGCCCTGTTCCTGAGCAGACAGAGAACAGTTGAGGGTCGCACTGGGAGTGTTTCTCGGTGATTTAAGGGACAGTTATCCCCCAGGAGAAGGTGGGGGACTGCTGGACGGGACTCCCTTGACCAGACAGCCCCACTACCAGGGTGTTTTTTCTCCTAGAGCCACCAGCTTGGGTGCAGAGACCATGCTATCTTGAAGGGGAAAGTGGATGTTTATGGAAGCCTGAAAATCTACAGCTGTGGCACGCACCGAATAGCTATGAGCCCCAGAACACCGGTCCCAAATTGGCACAAACACACAGATTCAGAGGAGCTCAACACTCTACACAGAAAGATCAGATTTTGCCTGGGATAAAGAGAAAGACAACTACATAACCAGACACCTGGAGAAGAGAGACCATGGGCAGACAAAGAAATAGCCCACATGAAAAGAAAAGCAGGCATCACTAGAAAAGGAAATAAATGAAATGGAGGCGAGCAACCTGCTAGAGAAATAATTCAGATAAATGGTCATAAGGTGGCTGAAAGGAATGGAAGACAAATTTGACAATATGAGTAAGAACCAAGAGCAAATGAAGAAGAACCAAGAAGAAATGAAAGATGACATCGCTGCTGTAAAGAACTCAATAGAAAACATAAAAAGTAGACTAGAAGAATCAGAAGACTACATCAGTGAGCTAGAAGACAAAGTAGAAAAAAAATACTCAAGGAGAGCACCTTCTATAAAAAAAATTAAAAAGCAGGAGGAGAGCCTAAGGGAACTTTGAGATAATAAAAAAAAAAACATCCACAAAATAGGGGTGACAGAAGAAGAGGAAACTGAGCAAGGAATGGAAAACCTGTTTGAAGAAATAATGACAGAAAACTTCCCTGATAAAGGAAAGAAAAAACCCACAAAAATCTAAGAAGTTCACAGAGTCCCAAGAAAAATGAATCCCAAAAGACCAACACCAAGGCATATTATAATTAAATTGGCAAACACCAACGACAAAGTAAGAATCTTAAAAGTGGCCAGAGAGAGACAGAAAGTTACCTACAAAAAACCAGCCCATCAGACTACCAACTGATTTCTCAATAGAAACTCATCAGGCCAGAAGGGAATGGAATGAAATATACAAAGCCATGCAAAGGAAGGGTCTGAATCCAAGAATACTGCATCCAGGAAGACTATCAATGAAAATTGAAGGTGAAATCAGGAGCTTCACATACAAAAAAGGACTAAGGGAATTTATTACCACCAAACCAACAATGCAAGAAATGTAAAAGGGTGTGCTGCAAAAAAAAAAAAAAAAGAATGAAAGAAAGAAAAGAAATAGGAAGCGAAAAAAGAACATGGGTAAAGAATAAAAATGACTACAAATAAGCACCTATCAATAATAACTTTAAATGTAAAGGGATTAAATGCTCCAATCAAAAGACATAGGGTAACGGATTGGATAAAAAAACATGACCCATATATCTGCTGTCTACAAGAAACCCACCTCAGAAAAAATGATGCACACAGACTGAGGGTGAAGGGATGGAAGATGATTTTTCAGGCAAATGGAAATGAAGGGGAAAAAAGCTGAGGTAGCAATACTTATATCATACAAATTAAGTCTCAAAGTGAAAGACATAACAAGAGAAAAGGAAGGCCTCTTCATAATATTAAAGGAAACAATCCACAAGAGGAAAAAACTCTGGTAAATATATATATACCCAATACAGGAACACTCAAATACATAAAAATCTCCTGAGTAATATCAAGGGAGAGATTGACAGCAATACAATCATAATAGGAGACTTTAAAACCCCATTATCACCATTGGACAAATCCTCTAAGCAAAATATCAACAAAGAAACTTCAATTCTAAGTAAATCACTATACCAGATAGAATTAATTGACATCTTCAGAACATTTCACCCAAAGCCACAGAATATACATTCTTCTCAAGTGCACATGGATGATTTTCAAAGATAGACCATATTTTGGGTCATAGGAAAAGTCTCTTCAAATTCAAGAAGATAGAAATCATATCAAGTATTTTTTTCAGATCACAGTGGTATAAAACTGGAAATCAACTACCGTAAAAACAATCCAAAGAAATCAAATGCATGGAGATTAAACAGCTGCTATTAAACAATGACTGAGTAACCAGAAAGATCAAGGAAAAAATAAAAAAACATCTTGTCAACAAATGACAATGAAAACACAATACAAAATCTATGGGACACAGTGAGAAGGAAGTTCATAGCTCTATAAGCCTACTGCAAAGAAAAAGAATTAACTAACCCTACAACTCAAAGAGCTAGAAAGAGAGCAACAAAAAAAGCCGAGTGTAAGCAGAAGGAAGGAAATATTAAAGATTAAAGCAGAGCTAAATGACATAGAGACCAAAGAAACAATTCAAAAGATCAACAAAATCAAGAGCTGGTTCTTTGAAAGGATAAACAAGATTGATGAACCTCTAGCCAGGTTCACCACTAAGCAAAGAGAGAAGATCCAAATAAACAAAATCAGAAATGAAAGAGGAGGGCTTGGAAAATGGCGGCGGAGTAGATGGACGCGTCTGGAGCTTTGTCGCTGGGCAGAGGGAGAGAGAGTGGCTGAGAGTTGCATTGGGAGTGTTTGTTGGCAAGCTAGGAGTCAGTTGTCCTCCAGGGGAAGGCGGAGAACTGCTGGAAGGGGCTCTCCCAGCCAGGCAGCCCCACTGCCACGGGGTTTTTGTCGGCCGGAGCCACCAGTGCAAACGCGGAGCCCGAGCCATCTTGCAGAGGGAGGTGGATGTCTGCGGCGGTCTGAAGCCTTCGGCTGGGCACCCATTGAGCAGCCAGGAACCCGGGGACCCAGAACTCCGCTCTCCAATCGGCGCAGACACTTGGCGGAATCAGAGATCCACAGAGCGAACGGAAAGGTCAGATTGCGCCTGACTTAAGGGGGAGGTGGATGTCTGCCTAGGTCTGAAAGCTGCGGCTGACGGAGGCACCCACAGAGCAGCCAGGACCCAGAGCGCGGCTTCCCTGGCGGCACAGCCGCGCATACTGAGGATTCAGAGATCCACACTGCACGCGCGCGGAAGGGTCAGATTTCGCCTGGGCCAGGGTGCAGTCTCCTACCCCCACAGGGCAGAGACGCGGACACTGTGGGAGCCGGGCTGCGGAAAGCTGGCTCTGGAGAGGTCCGAGGAGGTGGTCAGGGCGTGATCCCTGAGTGTGAAGGCAAACCCTCTGAACTGTTGACAGAGGAGAGCTCCAGAAAACGACTTTTTTTTTTCTCTTTTTCTCTGGGGCAGAGGGACAACCTGGGAGTTATTGCAGTGTCCAGGCTGCAAAACCCCCACAAACTGGTTTTGGGAACCACAGAGTAGCAGGATCTGAGCAGAGCCTAGAGAGGTCCTGTGCTTTGTCTCAGAGATCAATTCCGAAACACTGCCACCCAATGGATGACACACAAATTGACTCTCGCATAACCACAAGAGAATAAAGAGATTAAAACACCAATAGGGGAACACAGGGAACTGCAATACCTCCCCTACTGGGAAACAGGAGTGCCAAGCAGAATAATAGTGGAAGTGAAGGACCATTCTATTTTTCTTCTTCTTTTTTTTCTTTCCTTTTTTCTTTTTTCTTTTTCTTAATTTTTAATTCTTTATTTTTCATTTTCACATATTTTAATTAAAAGAATTTTTTTTTCTTTCTGCCTCAATTGATTTTACCTTTATAATTACTACATTTTTGTTTTAAACTAGTATTATTAATTACTACTAGTATTTTACTGTTTTTGGAAAAAAAAGTGTCATTTTGTTTTCTCTTTATTTTATTTCGGGATTAGAGTTCTACATTCTATTTTCATCTTCCCTTTAGCATAATTTTCCTCCAACTCAACTCCACCTTTATGCCAACACTTTCCTCCTAACTTTCCCCATTTTGCTGTCTTGTTTCTCTTTCCCTTTTCCAACTTTAGATTCTCCCTATTTTTGTCTTTACCTGGTTAAAATTTCACCCCATTTATATATCTAATTTCAAATCCCCTGCTACAAGTCCACACAAACCTCTCCCCTCTTGTCTTCATTAGCCAAAAAGTTGTTTTTTCTCTATGTCCTTTTATTGCTATTTCCCTGAAAAGTGATTATATCGATTTTTTGAAAATTTTTTGAGAGATTGTTTTAGTTTATTCTACTTGTTTCATTTTGCTTTTTGCTTGCTTTGTTTTCTACCTCTCTTTTCCCTCATCTCCCTCGATACCAGTTGCTATTTGCAATTTGCATCAATCTCTAGGTACTGGTTGCTGGCCTTTATTGGGATTAGTGACTGTTCTATTGAACTTCTCTCCTGACATCTATATTTTGTTCCTCTTTTCTCTCTTATACACTTTCTTTTCTCTCTGACTTTTTTCTCTTCCTCTTTCCTTCTCCTTTTTCTCCTTTTTATTTTCTTATTTTATTTTATTTTATTGTTCATTTATTTATCTTTTTTTTCTCACTCTCCCAATTTGATTTTGGCACTTCTTTCTTTTCTTTCTTCCTCATTTTCCTCTTCTTCTTTCTCTATCTACCCCTAATTTGCCCTTCATTGGTGGTCACCTTATTTGTGATTATTAACATCTTGAATACATTTCTACTCAGTGCCTTGTGTGCTGTACCTGGTCGTGTTGTAGTTTGTGCCTTTCAGTCAACGTAGGAGAGAGCACTACATAACCAGACACCCAGAGAAGAAAGACCATGGTCAGAAAAAGAAACAGCCCACAAAAGACAGAAAGGCAGGTTTCACCAGAAAAGGAAGTAAATGAAATAGAACCACAAATAAGCCTACCAGAGAAAGAGTTCAGAGAAATTATCATAATGTGGTTGAAAAGAATGGAAGACAAATTTGACAATATGAGTAAGAGCCAAGAGGTCAAGAGGTAACAAATAAGAACCTAGAGGAGGTGAAGAAGCGTGAAGAAGAAATGCAGAAGAAACTAGAGGAGGTGCAGAATAAACAAGAAGAAATGCAGAAGAAACTAGAGGAGGTGCAGAATAAACAAGAAGAAATGAATAATGACATCACTGCTATAAAGAACTCAATAGAAAGCATCAAAAGTAGACTAGAAGAAGCAGAGGACCGCATCAGTGAGCTAGAAGACACGGTAGGAAAAAATACCCAAGTACAGCAGCTTCTAGAAAAAAAAGTTAAAAAGCAAGAGGAGAGTCTAAGGGAAATTTGGGATAACATGAAACAAAATAACATCCGCATAATTGGGGTTCCGGAAAGAGTGGAAACTGAACAAGGATTAGAGAACATGTTTGAAGAAATAATGACAGAAAATTTCCCCAATATAGAAAAGAAAAAACCCACACAAATCCAAGAAGCTCACAGAGTCCCAAGCAAAATGAACCCCAACAAACCGACACCGAGGCACATTATAATTAAATTGGCAAACACAGACGACAAAGTAAGAATCTTAAAAGCAGCCAGAGAGAAACAGAAAGTTACCTACAAAGGAACCCCCATAAGACTAGCTACTGACTTCTCAACAGAAACTCATCAGGCCAGAAGAGAATGGAATGAAATATACAAAGTCATGCAAAGGAAGGGTTTGAATCCAAGAATACTCTACCCTGCAAGACTCTCAATCAAAATTGAAGGTGAAATCAAAAGCTTCACAGACAAAAAAGGACTAAGGGAATATATTACCACCAAACCAGCAATGCAAGAAATGTTAAAAGGTCTGCTGTAATAAAAAGAAAGAGGAAGCGAAGAAGGAACTCGGGGGTAAGGACTAAAAATGGCAACAGATAAGTACTTATCAATAATAACTTTAAATGTAAACGGATTAAATGCTCCAATCAAAAGACATAGGGTAACCGAATGGATAAGAAAACATGATCCATACATCTGCTGTCTGCAAGAAACCCACCTTAGGAAAAGAGACGCACACAGATTGAGGGTGAAGGGATGGAACATGGTACTTCAGGCAAATGAAAAAAAAAAAGCTGGGGTTGCAATACTTGTATCTGACAAATTAGATCTCAAAGTGAAGGACATAACAAGAGATAAATAAGGCCACTTCATAATACTAAAGGGAACAATCCAACAAGAAGAAATAACTCTGGTAAACATATATGCACCCAATATAGGAGCACCTAAATACATAAAAAAAACTCTTGGAGGATATTAAGGGAGAGATTGACAGCAATACAATCATAGTAGGAGACTTTAATACCCCACTGTCACTATTGGACAAATCCTCTAAACAAAAAATCAGCAAAGAAACATCAATCCTAAATGACTCACTAGAGCAGATGGAATTAATTGACATCTTCAGAACATTTCACCCCAAAGCCACAGAATATACATTCTTCTCCAATGCACATAGGTCATTTTCAAAGATAGATTATATGTTGGGTCATAAGAAAAGTCTCTTCAAATTCAAGAAGATAGAAATCATATCAAGCTTTTTCTCAGACCACAGTGGCATAAAACTGGAAACCAACTATAATAAAAACAATAGAAAGAAATCAAACACATGGAGACTAAACAGCATGCTTTTAAACAACGACTGGGTAACCAGAGAGATCAAGGAAGAAATAAAAAACATCATGGCAACAAATGGCAATGACAACACAACAATACAAAATTTATGGGACACAGTGAAAGCAGTCTTGAGAGGGAAGTTCATAGCCCTACAAGCCTACTGCAAAAAACAGGAAATAATGGTAATAAATCACCTAAACCTACAACTCAAAGAGCTAGAACGTGAGCAACAAGAAAAGCCCAGTGTACTCAGAAGGAAGGAAATAGTGAAGATCAGAGCGGAGATAAACAACTTGGAGACCAAAGAAACAATTCAAAAGATCAACAAAACAAAAAGCTGGTTCTTTGAAATGATAAACAAGATTGATGGACCCCTAGCCAGGCTCACCAAGAAGCAAAGAGAGAAGACCCAAATAAACAAAATCAGAAATGAAAGAGGAGAAATAACAACAGACCCTGTGGAAATACAAAGGATTGTTAAAAAATACTATGAACAACTCTATTCCAACAAATTGGACAACCTGCAAGAAATGGACATTTTCCTAGAAAAATATAACCTCCCAAAACTCAATGAGGAGGAAGCCAAACATCTCAATAGTCCAATAACTATGAAAGAAATTGAAGCAGTAATCAAAAAGCTTCCAGCAAATAAAAGCCCGGGTCCAGATGGCTACACAGGAGAGTTTTACCAAACATTCAAGGAAGAATTAAAACCTATCCTCCTCAGACTATTCAAAAACATTCAAGAAGAAGGAATACTACCAAATACCTTCTATGAAGCCAGCATCACCCTAATACCAAAACCAGATAAAGACAACACAATGAAAGAGAATTATAGGCCAATATCTCTCATGAACATAGATGCCAAAATCCTCAACAAAATTCTAGCAAATAGGATCCAGCAGTACATCAGAAAGATCATACACCATGACCAAGCAGGATTCATCCCAGGAATGCAGGGATGGTTCAATATCCGCAAATCAATATATGTGATACATCACATAAACAAATTGAGAGATAAAAATCACATAGTCATATCAATTGATGCAGAAAAAGCATTTGACAAAATCCAACATCCTTTCTTGATAAAAACTCTCAGCAAAGTGGGAATAGAAGGATCATACCTCAACATCATAAAAGCCATATATCATAAACCCACAGCTAACATCATACTCAATGGGCA
Organism: Lasiurus cinereus; assembly: GCA_011751065.1. Lineage (NCBI taxonomy): Eukaryota > Metazoa > Chordata > Mammalia > Chiroptera > Vespertilionidae > Lasiurus > Lasiurus cinereus. The sequence goes on from JAAGEH010000021.1 coordinate 3,600,533, forward strand.
AAAACTAAAACCATTTCCCCTAAGAACAGGAACAAGACAGGGATGCGCACTCTCACCTCTCCTGTTTGACATAGTACTGGAAGTATTAGCAATTAGACAACAAAAAGAAATAAAAGGCATCCAAATTGGAAAAGAAGAAGTAAAGCTGTCCTTATTTGCAGATGACATGATACTGTACATAAAAAACCCAAAGGACTCCATTCCAAAACTAATTGACTTAATAAATGAATTTGGCAATGTAGCAGGATACAAAATTAATGCTAAGAAGTCTGTGGCATTTCTATACACTAACAGTGAAATTGTAGAAAGAGAAACTAAAAAAGCAATCCCATTTACCATCACACCAAAAAAATTAAGATACCTAGGAATAAACCTAACTAAAGAGGTTAAAGACCTTTATGCAGAAAACTACAGGACACTGAAAAAAGAGATAGAGGAAGATGTAAACAGATGGAAGAGCATACCATGCTCATGGATTGGGAGAATCAACATCATTACAATGTCCATTTTACCCAAAGCAATCTATAGATTCAATGCACTCCCGATTAAAGTACCAATGCCATATTTCATACACCTAGAAAGAACTCTACAAAGATTCATCTGGAACAAAAAATGACCCCGAATAGCCACAACAATCCTGAGAAAGAAGAACAAAGTAGGAGGGATCTCAATACCAGATTTCAAGCTGTATTACAAAGCAACTGTTCTCAAAACAGCCTGGTATTGGCACAAGAACAGACATATAGACCAATGGAATAGAATAGAGAATCCAGATATCGACCCAAACTACTATGCTCAATTAATATTCGACAAAGGAGGGGTGAACATATAATGGAGTCAAGACAGTCTCTTTAATAAATGGTGTTGAGAATATTGGACAGATACATGCAATAAAAAAATTAAACTAAATCACCAACTTACACCATACACAAAAATAAACTCAAAATGTATACAGGACTTAAACACAAGGAGGAAACCATAAAAATACTAGAGGAATCCATAAGCAGCAAAATCTCAGACATATGCCAAATGAACTTCTTCACTGATACTGCTCCTATGGCAATGGAAGCTAAAGAGAAAATAAACAATTGGGACTACATCAAAATAAAAAGCTTTTTCACAGCACAAGAAACCATCAACAAAACAACAAGAAAGCCCAGTGTATGGGAGAACATATTTGCAAATGTTATCACTGATAAAGGTTTAATCTCCAACATCTACAGGCACCTTATACAACTTAATAAAAGGAAGATAAATGATCCAATAAAAACTGGGCAATGGCCCTAAATAGAATCTTTTCAAAAGAAGACAGAAGGAAGGCCAAGAGACACATGAAAACGTGCTCAAAGTCACTAATTATCTGAGAGATGAAAATCCAAACCACAATGTGATACCATCTCACACCTGTCAGAATGGCAATCATCAACAAATCAACAAACGACAAATGTTGGTGAGGATGCTGAGAAAAAGGAACCCTCATGAACTGCTGGTGGAAATGCATACTGGTGCAGCTACTATGGAGAACAGTATGAAGTTTCCTCAAAAAACTAAAAATGGAACTCACATTTGACCCAGTAATCCCATTCCTAGGATTATATCCTAAGAAACTAGAAACACCAATCAGAAAGGATTTATGTACCCCTATGTTCATAGCAGCACAATTTACAATAGCTAAGATTTGGAAACAGTCTAAGTGCCATCAGCAGATTACTGGATCAGAAAACTATGGTACATCTACACAATGGAATACTGTGCTGCCATCAAAAAGAAGGAATTCTTACCATTTGCAGCAACCTGGATGGAACTGGAAAGCTTTATGCTAAGTGAAATAAGCCTGTCAATGAAAGAAAAATACCAGATGATCTCACTCATTTATGGATAATAAAGAACATTATAAACTGATGAACAAAAAAATAGATACAGTGGCAGTAAAGCATCAAATTACAGCAGGAAAGTTAGGGAGAGGTGGGGTAAATAAGAGATAAACCGAAGGACTTGTATGCATGCATGTAAGCATAGCCAATGAACACAACACACTGGGAGGTTAGGGTATGCATGGGAGGGTGGCAATGGGAAGATATGTAATACATTAATAAAAAAATAGAAAAAAATACAAACAACAACAACAACAACAACAAAAGAAACTCCTTAGATAATTAAAAAGCCAAATATCCAGACTCCACTAATACTCCTATTCAGCCTATCAAGTGCTATACTTCTCTGGCAAATTTATCTCCATCTGGATAATTGGAGAGAAATGAATGCTTCACCAGCATTCTGTCTGTTTGCAAAGTTCAGTCAAGGAGACCTCCGTACCAAAGCCTTCAAACTCTTCAAAAAAGTTATTTCATAAACATCTTCTAACAGCCCCTCTGTGGTTTCCCACTTAGCTATCTGCTTGGCATCCAGTTCTGGAATGTTTGATAGGGGCTCTGTTGTTGGTCCCTCTCCAAATAGGCAATTCTGAGAATTTTTAGCTGTATGTTTAAATAGCTTATTTTGTTGTGTGTGCTCCACATTAATTGCCCTTGCATTCAAATGGATTTGTGCTTAGTAATTTTCTCCTTACATAGAGAATACAGGTAAAGTTTGATGGGCCATGCTAGCCCTAGGCTGTACATGCAAAGCCTCCTTGCACACTGAGAGCAATGAGTGCGAAGAAAAGAAAGGGATGCCACAGAAAATAGAAAATGCCGGGGCTCTATGTTCCAAAGCATGCTGACTGGTCTTGCTTGAAACATCATTCATGCCTCTTCCTTTCAGCATCTTCCTCTAATTTTGTAGAGGGAGACACAGGACCTACCAAGCAAAGATGAACCTCTAGAAGCTTGCTTAATGATTCCTAATGAAGGGAACAGAATTACTACTTTCTATTACTTTGTCTTCGTACTCCCTGACTCTCAACAAATGGTTAAAAACATCATCAGGCTGTTTCACCAACCCTGGGACTTCCATTCTGCGTGCATTGTAAGCATTCTTATAAGAGTTGGTCAATGAGAGTATTTTCCAATGATATGATTTACATAAAACAGGAATTTATACTTAACAGAAAATGTGTTTCTCCTTCATGTCATGTTCTGGTTCAACAAAGTTTTAGAGTTTCTTTTCTATCTGTTTGGTGTTTGGCCAGCCAGTCCATGTCTGTCTGCTTTTCTCAACATTGCTATTTACCCAGACCAGTGCAAAGTGACCCACAGGAGGATATTTTGGCCCATGTGCTCTCAGCGTTCTAATCACCAGTGGCAAGGCCAAGCACTGAGAAATGCTAATTGTCATCAGGGGAGAGTCCACATAATGGCTCTGAGCATTTGGCTGGGATTTTTAAGCTGGTGTAGGTAGCTTTCTTGAATACTGAGTGATTATGACTTGGAGACAATGCTGAAATTTATTAACAGGAAGCTTTGGCCAGATATCACTGTCAAATTGCATTAGAGAAAGCTCTGGCTTCCTTGGTTATTCAGCCTGAGCTACAAACAACTCTTTGCATGGATCTCTAATGCTGCTGATTAGCTCTGCTTGCATCTGTTAGGATAGGATGATACAGCTTTCCATGGGGCAGTGTTCTGGTGAACCACGAAGGTCACTGTGAAAGAGGAAAAAGATCACTGGTATCACCCTGGGGAAAATTGGTTCTTCATTTATTGATAACAAGTGCTAGAGAAGACAATGCCTCCAACATAACATGCCCTTTTCCTCTCTCATCCCCTCTGCAGGTCTACTCCTCTTCCTGTGCTCTTCAGCTTAGTACAGGTCACCACCATCCCCTCAGTTGTCCAAACTAGAAACTAGGGTATATTCTAGTAATTTTCTCTCTCTCACATCCCCAGCCCCTCCCTATTCAGTAAACAAGTCCCATTCATTCAAAACCCAAGATACCATCTGAATATATGACTTCCCTTTATTCTCATCACCTAACTCAGGTCATTAGACTAGCAAAAAATTTCATTGGTTCCCATCACCTAAAAAATAAAGTTCAGAGTCTTTAACATTATATAAGGTGTACCTTCACTAATTTTTGCTATTCTTGCTATTATCCTCCACATCCTTATACTATCTTTATCCCACTACTCTTTCCAAACCAAGTCATAATCTTTTATGCCTTTTTCTGCCAGAAGTGTCCTTTCTCTTGCCTTCTAAACATGGAAAATATATACCCATCCTTTAAATTTGCTCAGTGATAACATCTTTTATAAGACTCTCTCTGACACCCTTTATCTTTAGTGATTTTTATTGTGTTATAACCAGTATTTTACATGGCTGTTATCTAAGATCAACTTGATCTTTGTAGTCTTTGAATCTCTAATTCCAAGATTATATTCTTTACAGGCTATATTTAGAGAAGGGAGGAAAGGAAAGTAGTTCCTTAATGTGTGACTTAGAATGGCAGACTAGAACTTAAATTGCTAGTCATAAAGTAGTTCTGGGTATATATCTAAAGAAATTCAAAACATTAATTCAAAAAGATATATGCACCCCTGTGTTCATGCAGAGTTGTTTACAATAGCCAAGAATATATGGAAACAATGCAAGTTCCCATCAATAGCTTAGTGGAAAGATGTGGTTCATATATATTCAAAGTAATATTACATTTTATATATATATATATATATATATATATATATATATATATATATATATATGTGTGTGTGTGTGTGTGTGTGTGTGTGTGTGTGTGTGTGTGTGTGTGCGAGCGCATAATGGAATATTATTTGGCCATAAAAAAGGAATTTTACCATTGTAACAAGATGGATGGACCTAGAGGGTATCATGCAAAGTCAAATAAGACAGGCAGAAAAAGACAAAAACCATATATGTGATCTCACTTATATGTAGAATCTAAGAACAAAATAAATGAACAACAAGATAGAAACAGACTCATAGATTCAGAGAATAAACCTAAGAGTTGCCAGATGGGAAGGGGTCTTGGGGACTGATTGAAAAAGATGAAGAGATTAAAAAATACAAATTTATAGTTACAAAATATTCACAAAGATGTAAACTATAGCATAGAGAATATAGTCAATAATATTATAATAACTACATATGGTTCCAGGAGAGTATTAGAATTTTCAGGGAGATCATTTTGCAAATTATATAATTAATCTCTATTCTGTATACCTGAAACTAATATAAAATAATATTGAATGTCAATTGTAATTGAAAAAAAGATAGATTATACTGATATAGAAGAAGTTACATATTTTATATTCTTTATGTGAATAGATGTACCATATTCTAAAGTAAATGGAAGTCTAAGTTTCTAGGAGAAATGGATGTTGTTGAGATATAACCTCTCATTGGACAGTAAGTGGAACTTCCTACAAATTGAGCAACTGTCCCATGTGTATGAAAGCCAGACATTTTATTAGAAAATTACACACATTCTATTTTTCTTAAATATTCCAACTCATTTATACAGAAAGAAAAAAAAAACTAAAAAGGTATTAAGATAGAATTTGGGACTTATTCTCTTGCTGGAGAATGACAATTTTAATGCCTGTGGATGAAGTGTTAGTTAATCTGTCAAGTGCTAACTATCTTAATACTTGTCATTATCATGATGCCCAACACACACACACACACACACACACACACACACACACACACACACATCACTTCTCATGAGTGAAAGCTGAGAATATGAGAACACACATAGGAGTTAGACTGGAAAGAAATGTCAGGGGAGTCCAGCAGAGCAGGATGTATCATATTCAATTAAATCCTTCAAAATGCCAAGTCTTCCCCACCCTAGTGTCCAAATGGATACCAGTTCAAGCATGGGTCTCATCCTGAATAACAGGGCTCTACTTACATCGTCCTTTACCATCCATTTTTATGTGGAACTAGTTCTTTATGACCATATCACATATCAGAATCCAGAATATAATACAAGAGAACTGAAAAAGAAACAAACACGCACTTTATTTGTAGGCATGTTTGGCTTTTTCAATGACTTATAACGCAGAAACAAGATCCTTAATCTTTCTGTCTTTGTTTTCTTATATGAGAAATGTAAAATAAACCACTTGTTTGTCATTTTATCTGCTAAAATGACAAATAGAAGTAGGGAACTGACAACTAACTCACAATAGATGTACAATATATCCCAATTGACCTCCACTTCTTTCCAATGATAGGCTCATTTGTTTAATGTTTTGTTAGCATCTTTATTAGACATCCATACTCTGCTAAAATAAACAGAGCCCTGGTATTTGGCTGATCCCATGACATTCAAAACCCCCATACATCCTCCTTCTCACATATATAACTGTCATGGTCTGTGCAGGCCAAGCTGCATGTAACAAAGCAAAAAGAATTTGAATTTCATTCCTTGTAAGTGAGATAAAATATAAGGGTAAACAAAATAAATAAAGTCATTTTTTCTTGTAGGTCTTGCTTATGCAGATTTCATTTTGAATTGAATAGAAACCTATCTCTGCTGAAATGTGTTGCCTTAATACACTTAATGTTGAATACAGCAGTGAATAAATGACATTGGTATTTGAAAGTATGTGTGGTCAATAGAGACAGCAGACTACATAGAGAAAGAAAGAAAGAAAGAAAGAAAGAAAGAAAGAAAGAAAGAAAGAAAGAAAGAAAGAAAGAAAGAAAGAGGAAGAGAGGGAGGAAGGGAGGGAAAGAGGGAGGGAGGGAGGAAGAAGAATTTCTTTTCAAAAGAAAATAACCCATTGATATTATATCAGTTGCTGCTAGGTCAAACCTGAATTGATTTTCACATAGTAAACAGTTCTCTTTTCTTGCATTAATAGTTGAGCAGCAATGAGTACTGGCAACTTACCAAAGCTAAATTATATAGGCATCAGTTATATTTATGATATAAGTGTATTTCAGATCAAAGGACTTAGAAGATAAGTATATATGTTCTGGTCCTTTAAAAAGAGTTAGAGAATAACATATTATGGGAAAAGAGTAAAGTCATCTCTTATACTGGCAATTTGAACACACATGACAATATTTATTCTTTTTTGTTGTCATTAAATAGTCAAATTCAAAAAATTAAGAGGAAAATATATCAATGGTAGAAACAGAGAACTAGAAATATATAATCTCATGTTAAAAAGTTTTATAAATTTCTAAAAGCATCCTATAGAATAAATTATCTGGATTGAAGAAAGGTTGTTATGGCCCCTTTCTTCCCACCATCTACCCACAAGGTTAGAATAAGAGAGCCAAGCAGGATTCCTCCAATGTCACAACTGGGAGATGTATGGGAAGGAAATGAAGTTGGGCCTTGGGAAAGTCTACTGACACAAGTATTTTATAACATTACTGCTGAGAAAGAGGAAATGACCTGGTAAACCATGAACAATCAGCCCAGCACCCCATGGAACCAAATATAGTAAGGGGAATGTCACACCTAAACCCCATCCCAGAACCAGCGACATATCCGTGGGGTCCAGAACAAAACAAAAATGCAGGGCTCCTTATTCAAAATTTAAATTAAGCATGGGCCCCTTCTAAGCATGGAACCCTATGTGACTACACAAGTCACATACCCCTGAAACCAGCCCTGCCTCCTCTCAACCTGAGTGACTACTCAAAATCTCACCTTCTGGATCTTTCCAAACCCACCAATTCATCACCTTCCAATGAATCTGGGCTCCTCCACTCTGACCCACCCAGCCTTTAAACTCTACTCTCTGGAACACATGACTTGTGGCCATAAAATCTCCCATTTTTCCCCAAACTTCTCCTTCCCCTTCTTTATTCTTATCATTTTTTTAAATGAGGGAACATTGGTTAATAACATTATAAAAATTTTAGGTATATAACATTATAATTTGATATTTATATAGTCTATTGAATGCTCACCACCCAAAAGTCTAGTTTTCTTCTGTATCAAATATTTTACTCCCTTTATCCACTTTGCCCTCCTCTGATCCCCATCCCTTCTGATAACCACCATTCTGATGTCTATATCTATGACTTAGTTTTAGTGTTGTCTTGTTAGTTCATTTGTTACTTTATTCATTTTATATTCCACATATAAGTGAAATCTTATGCTTTTTGTCCCTTTCCCTTACACTTATTTCACTTAGAATGATATATTCTCTCTCTTCTTTAACATGGCTGTCTCCTGAAGCCACTGCCTCCTCTATAGCCTTACCAAGCTGTTGCAATTCCTTTTCAATTCATTTCTCTCAATGAAATGGGAGTCAGACTCCTTCTTGCCCACTCTGCACTGTTTCCAAATAGCTCCTCCACTTCCCTGCTTAGAGGCCACACCCTGCTAGCATCCAACCCTCTCAAACTCATACCTACTAGCCTCCTAGACACACCATGAGCTCACTCTAGACTTCCAGAACCAGTCTATCATTTTACCTCTGGCATCCTCTGACAAATTCAACTTCCATGTAGATAACTTACCCCAAACCTGGCCTAGCTAATGAGCCCCTTGGTGTCCACACTAGACCATTTTCATTGCCTCCCGACTAATCCCACAAGCATTCTCTAAATGAAACAGAACCATCATAAAAATCTCAACTTCAGGTTTTCCACTCTCATAAAGCCTTCCTCTCTCCAGTTCACTTATTTTAGGCCCCCAGTGAAGCAAGTATTTACCCTCATCAAGACCTTCAGTGCTGCTCCAGTACTGCTTTATCCATATTCCCCTGCTGGCTTTACTTTCTGTTTAGATTCCATAGCTCGTCATTATAATTGCTCCCTTACAGAGTCCTCATATTCATTACTTCTCTTCCCCATTTATATTCATAGGGGAAAACCCCAACTATCTATCTCCTCAGTGCCAACTAGAGTCAGAAAATCAAAAAGGATCTCTGAGTGAAAGGCCAACATAATAAAATGATGGCCACACTTTGACTATCCCTTTTTGTTGTTGTTTTAAAGATAAAGAAAAAAATTATAAGTGCTCTATAAGATTAAGCATGATACTTTAAAGAAACAAAAATCTGACTGTAGATGAGTGGATCAGAAAACTATAGTACATCTACACAATGGAATTCTATGCTGCCATTAAAAAGAAGGAATTCTTACCATTTGCAGCAACCTGGTTGGAACTGGAGAGCCTTATGCTTAGTGAAATAAGCTAGTCAATGAAGAAGAAGCATCACATGATCTCACTCATTTGTGGATAATAAAGAACATTATAAACTGATGAACAAAAGGATAGATACAGAGGCAGTAAAGCATCAAACAGACTGTGAAATTACAGCAGGAAGATTAAGATTAGGTGAGGTAGATAAGAGATCAATCAAAGGACTTGTATGCATACATATAAGCATAACCAATGAACATAAGACACTGGGAGGTTGGGTGTGCCTGGGAGGGAGGTGGGGCAATGGGGAGATATGTATAAAAAATTAATAAAATAAAAAAAAGTCAGAAAAAAAATCTGACTGAATGATGACATCTCTAAAATCCTGAGTCACTGAATTGATTCTACTTGATTTTTTAGAGTAATGATTCTGGTCCCGACAAGCTCTTGCTCACTGGTGATCAAGTATGATCACCGTATTTATCATTCTTCCTGAAAATAGACAAGCTCCATGTCACCAACAATAAATTAAAACCAAAAAATCAAAACTGAGGAAGTAGTGGCATAAAATAACAGTAAAATGAGCAAATCGAGTTGTCCAAATAATTATTCTTAGTATGGTCATAAAATTTACAATAATGATCACAAATAAGTCTTTTTGTGAGCATTAAATATGAAGTGCTTACACCAGTGTCTGTTATATTCTTGGATATTATCATTACAAAGAAATAAATTTGTGCCTGACTGCAATGGCTGAGTGGTTAAGCATTGACCTATGAACCAGGAGGTCATGGTTCAATTCCCAGTCAGGGCACATGCCCAGGTTGCAGGCTTGATCCCCAGTGTAGGGTGTGCAAGAGGCAGCCAATCAACGATTCTCTCTCATCACTGATGTATCTGTCTCTTTCTCCCTCTTCCTCTCTGAAATCAATAAAAATATATTTAAAAAAACAACAAAGAAACAAATTCCTTAATAAACTTAAAGTCCCAAACTCTCTAACAAACTCAAGAAAATTTGATGGGGAATAGAAAAATTGAGTAGAAAATATATATAGAGAAAAACCATATTAAATTTTTTATCCTGTGCCAGATTAAGTTTAAAAATATCATTTCATTCTTAAAAGCAAGATATGTGAGTATGGTCATATGCATGTGTTTGCTTGTTTCAGTTAATTCTGCAGTACTCATTCTAGGAATGGTACATCCTATTTACCAGGCAGAGTACTTTTTCTTAATACACAAGGCTACCAATGACTGATGCAATGCAGGGGCTCTATAAACACCCATTTATTATATCCCAACAATTCACTGAGTATGAGTCTGCTTTTACTGTCCCAGAGAAGAAATGGTCAAAAAGAGAGAGCAGACCCTCTTAACAATGGGAGCTGGCACCACACCCCAAAGCCATATCTCTTTCACAGAAGTTGGTCAACCTCAACCCACACAACCCAGGAGCAGACCTTCTGGGGGAGAGGAGGGAGACAGATGATGTCATCATCCGGTATGTGTCTTCATGATTCCCAGTTCATGAGCCCACAGCTTCACATTGCTGAGTAGCTGTGTCTTCCCTCCTTGCCCTCTGTGATACTGCCTGACTTTGCCCCTAATTGAAAATGTCTTTCAGCAAAATTACATCAAAATAATGCTTTACACAAAGCATTTTTAACAGCAATGGCAGTTGTTTGAATTGAGAGTGCAAATTGCCAGAACCAAACAGCAGAAGGGAGATATACTAAGAATGACGAGGCCTCAATCAGAGGACAAAAGATGTCAGAAGAACCAAAAGGAATTAGAACAAGAGGATACAAATTATCTTAGGGCCAATTGTTTAACTCCCATCATTTCACACTCATTTCATGTACACAATAATTCTTACCTCGAGGGTACATTTATCAACCCCCATGTAAGTTGGAGTACCCCCATTCTAGATCCATTTGCTTTAATTCTCAAAGGTGATATTTGGTGTTACTTTCTTTTAAGTGTATGGTTTTAAAATGTTCTGATGGTTATTCTAACAAAACCTACCTACAGGGAAGGGATATGGCTCTCTAAGATGCTCACTCTCATGTAGCATTGCCAATTGAGAGTCCACACTTTCTGAATTCACAATAATAGTGCCGGGACTAGCAGCCTGCTCAGCAGGGAACAGGAGGATGTGGCCCCGTGGACGTGAACCTTTCTGATTACAGCTAGCATTGCCGTGGGGATTGCTAGATAGAATCCATAACCACCTGCCCACATCTGCCTGCCATTCAGGATAACAATACCCTGTTTATGGGGTTCCACTTTCCACCTCCTTTGCCAGTGTGGCAGTTACATACCATTGACTTCCCAATTTGGATATTAATGGTTCACCCTCTGAAACTTAGGAACACTTACAAAGCATGACAGTATGAGTGGCTAGAAAAATAATAATAATGAAAATAGAAAGCATTTCTTCCTTCCCCTCCTGAGAGTGGCCAAGCTGATGATTTATGGGAGGGGTCCCTGTTGGCTCTTGTCTATGATGGCAGAGACAGATAGGGAAGAGGGGCTGGCTGGCCATCTGCTTCAAACATCTCCATTGCTTGTTGACAGCATTGGCATTAATCACAGAGTGAGAGCTCTTTTGGTGTAGCTGAACTAACAGAGCTCATTTATATTCTCTCACAAGAAGCAAGAGATGCTCCTGTCAGCAGCAGAAGAATGCAGGGACTGGTTGCCTGGCCTCCTCTCTGTTTGCAGGTCTCAGCTCCAGTCCAGAAAGCTCTTCACTCCCTGCCTCGGCAGGTCCATGTTAGTCACCACTCAAGAGACCTGGCCAGGTGTGCACCTCCTCTCAGGAGCTGTCCTTGCCTTACCATGTCACACTTATTATTTCCTTCATATCTGCCACCCTCCTGTATGGAATCAATGCACTATTCAACTTGGGTTAGGATATTGCATAATAGTAGGTGTCAAATGACATATTTTTTAAGCAAAGGCACTCTTGTTTACAGCAAGAACAGTTTGCACTTACATAACAACTTAGTTTACAAAGATTTATCTCATAGATTGCCTCAGTTTATCCTCATACCTTCATATGACCTTATGAGGTAGATGGAGAACACAAACATTTTACTATGCTAATTTTGTTACAACATTTTGGATGCTATTATTTTAATGAAAAGATATTTTGATAAAGATAAGTCACTAACATTTTGGCTTGATTTTAACTATCAAATTAAGTAAAAAAAAAAACACATAAATTTCTCTCTATTCACGAGCCTTACCCCATAGGCAATAACCTACAGGTCCCCCACTCATCTTCACACTCTACACACACACACACACACACACACACACACACACACACACACAAAATGGGAATCTGAGACAAGGTAGCAATGGAAGCCAGAGGGTCAGGAAAGTGTTTAGCACACATTTCCTAGTAAAACCAAATATAAGTATTACATTTTGAGTATGTCAAAGGGCTTTCACAAAATGCCTCATTCAAGTAAGATGTGCAGTATTTTATTATAGATACTAGAGGCCCAATGCTCGAAATTCATGCAAGAGTAGGCCTTCCTTCTCCCAGCTGCTGACACCACCTTGCCTCTGGCACCTGGGACCTGGGCTTCCCTCAAAGCCTTGGCTTCATCAAGAAGGTCATCTGGAAGGATGTCTGGTCTAATTAGTATATTATGCATTTATTGTTATAGATAATAGATAAAGGAATAGACAAAACCGTTTGACTAAGTTCATACATTTGACAGTGACCACTGTGCACAAACTCAGCAACATTTAGGTAATAACCTGAATTATTATCGCACAGAGAAGTGAAGTTTGCTGCCTGGAGACAGTGTTCCTCTAGCATTTAAGGGTCTTGGAAGAGTAGCATGGCAAAGTGGTCAAGTACCAGGCACCGTGCTCAGCTCTTCTGAGAATGGTCTTATTGATACTTCCCGTATTCAATGCCAGCATCACTGGCCTTCCCACATTCCAATGAAGACACTCGCAAGGCTAGATAACTAGAAAGCAGTTGGATCAAAGATAGGCCTGTGTGACAGCCAGTCTCTCCCCGAATTTGGAAACAAAAATTCAGCTTCTATCTGGAATGATGTTCTTTTCACCCTTTCACTCACAACTTTCCCCAGATGCTGTCGCATCCACTTTCTTGGACAACAGACACATTCCTGGGCATGCTGGATGAGCATCTATGGTGATCCAGAACTTGGAGAAGGCAGGAGAACTTGACAGCAGGTCTCAGGAGGGCAGACAATATCAGGAGTGGGAGGAGGAGAGAAGTGGTGCACACTCATTACAGTGTGGGCTCTGCCTGTCTGACTGTGTTATTGTAGCTTCCCACCAAGGAATAAGGAGCAGGAGAAAGGGGGAAAGAGGAAAAGAAGGAAGAAAAAAATGAAGCAGAAGGATATAAAAAAAGGGGCAGTAAATTCAAATGACACATATGCTATTATGAAGGAGTATAGAAAGGAGCTTCCAGCACCATTTCCAAGTTTGACCAAGTTCAAGAGCAGCCAAATACTTAGTCTCGCTGGGCTCTCATTTCTGCACTCGCAAAACTGAGGAGATCGTAGTGCCTGCTTTGCTGTTATGAGGTATTGTGATAATTAAATGAGATAAAGCTTAAACAGACTTAACCTCATGACTCTTTCATTGCAAACATTCAGTAAATGTTAGCTATTCTTATGGCTTTTTCAAATAAAGGTTAATGAAAAATAAATAGGGAACACTGAGATAACAGAAGGATCAAACAAATATATAGACCAGATATTCTAATAAGGCTGCTATGACTGAGTATAAAATAGGCAAAGCCACATGGGGGAGAAAACCAACTTAATTTGTAAGTACAGAAAGGAGCAAATATACCAGGAAGGGAAGAGCATGGGAAGATATGTTCCTTCCATCCAGATGAAGTTTCTCAGAAGCCACAGGACTCAAATGACATCAGTGGCTAGGAACCAGTTTGTGCTATTTATGGTGGCAGTGGGATGGTGTTGTGGGGCATCATCTTTTACTGCAAACCACAAAATGTGAACCTGACTAATATGATGAACAAGTTTTCAATGGTCACACTAAATAATGATCTAAGCAGTAGTTACAGTAGCCAGCAGTCACTGGAACCCACTGCACTCCAGGCAGGGCTCTAGTCACCAATCACCAAACTCAGCATGTTCTGTCCCTTCCCAGAGGGCTGGTGCCACCCCTGTGTCATAGGGAGGAAAACTAGATACAGGGAGGATGAGAAACTTACACAAAATCTCAGACATAGTGGATTGGGAAAATACAATCCCAGAGTCCAACTCAAAAGCCCAGGACCTTAATTACGATGCTGACTATAATCCTAACTAAATATATTTTCTGGGACTTGAGAGACATAAATGTTCTCTGTAGCAGAATCCTGAGCAGTGTCAGGTTATACATAGATAACTGGCAAGTAGTGTTACTTATCAAGAGTTCTATCTCCTTGGATTTATAAGATTATTTCATTGTCACTGTTGATTTCCTATGTCCTTCTGAGAATTTACACAATTTAAAATAACATTTTTTTACAGAATTCTATCTCATAGTGGCAGCTAAGCTGCTGTATTTTAACATATTCTAGGGGACATGGAAGGAAATAAGAAATACTGGCTTAAGATTCAGGATTAGCCACATAGTTGGCAATTCTCCCTGAAGAAGAAAAACCGAAGTTCCTTAATCAGAAATTAACCTCTGAATTTTTGAAATATCAGCTGACCTCCCTGGTTTATCTTCTGATGCTCCATAATCTCAGCCTCAATCTTTTTTCATAATTCTCAGTAAATGAAAACTCCATCATTTGAATTTGGTCCAACTAAAACCTTAGATCCATCCTTGACTCCCTTTCTCCTATACACCACATCTAATCCATCATTAAAGCCTTTCAGCTCTACCTTCAAAACATATCCATATCCCAAGCACTTCTTACCACTGATGTTGTTGCTGTCTTGATTCAAGCCAACATTGGTCCATACTGGGGTTACTGCAATAGCCTCCTAAGTGGAATTCCCATTTCTGTCTGTGGCCTTTGATTTCATTCTCTGCACATCACCCAGAATGAGCCTTTAAAATATGCTCTGCTTCAATGCCCCAAATGCCTTCCCACCTCAGTCAGAAGAAAGAGCAAAAATCTTACAATAGCCTACAAGACTCTAAATGACATGACCCATAATGTCTCTGACCTCATTTCATGTTAGGTTCACTCCACTTTAGCCATGTCAGCCTTCCTTTTCTTGCTGGAACAGATCAAGTGGCTCCTACTGAGGAGATATTTGCACTATTTGTACTATTCCTGCAGCCTATGATCGATTTCTATGTAGCTTTTGGGTCTTTCTATTCAAATAGCAACAACAAAAAGGACTTCACAGATTACTCTTTTTAAGTTAGCACCCTGCCCACCTCAGATAAGCTCATATTACATACTAGAGGCCCAGTGCACAAAATTGTGCATTTGAGGGGTCCCTCAGCCCAGCCTGTGGTCTCTCGCAGTCAGGGGCCCTCAGGGGATATAAGCCAGCAGTCAGACATCCTTAGTGCTGCTGCTGGAAGTGGGAAAGGCTCCCGCCACTGCTGCTGCGCTTACCAACCATAAGCCCAGATTCTGGCTGAGCGACACTCCCCCTGTGGGAGCACACTGACCACCATAAACAGCTCCTGCAGTGATCATCTGCCGCCCCCCCCACCCCGGTGGTCAGTGTGCATCAAAACAACTGGCCATTTTGCCATTTGGTTGATTTGCATATTAGTCTTTTATACATAGAATTCCCATCTCGTATATGTTTTTTACATTTTTATTATACTTATATACTTGTTTATTGCCACCCTATATTCACCCACTAGACTATCAGTTCTCATAAGGGCGATAATTTTGGTCTGTTTTGTTATTGCTATAGCTCAAGCACTTAGAACAGTGCTTGCAACATAGGAGACATTCAATAAATATTTTCTAAATAAATGATGAATAAATAAAATGTTTGGCCCTGCTAGTGTGGCTCAGTGGTTGAGCATCTATGAATCAGGAGGTCACAGTTTGATTGGTGGTCAGGGCACATGCACAGGTTACATGTTCAATCCCCAGTAGGGGTCGTGCAAGAGGCAGCCAATCAATGATTCTCTCTCATCAGTAATGTCTCTCTGTTCCTCACTGAAATAAATAAAAATATATTTTTTAAAAAGTTTGAAGGCAGATAATATGGCTTATTCCGCTTTGTTTTCCCAAAATACCTGGAATGTAGGAGGTATTAAATAAATGTGGGGATTTTAGAGGTTAGATGAGTATCGATATCAGTAAGGGTTCTCCAGAAATACAGAGCCAGAAATACAAGGAGTGTATATATATATATATAAAGATTTACTTTAAAGAGTTGGCTCACACAATTATGGAAGCTGGCAAGTTCAAAATTTGCAAGATGTGTCATCGGGAGATCCAGGAAAGAGCCGATGTTGCAGTCAATGTGTGAAGGCCATCCGCTGCAGAATTCCCTCTTGCTCAGAAGAGGTCAGTCTTGTGTTCTATTCAGGCCTTAACTGTGGGATGAGGCCCACCACATTATAAAGGGCAATGAGCATTGTTCAAAAGTCACCAATTCAAATGTTAATCATATCCAAAAATATTCTCAAAGAAACATCCAGAATAAAAATGTTTACTATATGTCAGGACACTGTGTTCCAGCCAAGTTAACACATAAAATTAGCCAGCCCTACCCTTCTAAGGTAAATATATAGGACAAATCAGATTAATAAAGAAGCATATTATTCAAGAATTCAATGCCTGGCATTTTACTTTCAATACCTTATTAGCAAAATGTCCTATATGTAGTCATTAAACATTTACTGGATACCTGTAAGTGCTAGACCCTGTACTAAATGAGCACTGCAGAGAACAAGTTGGAGTTACCCCCTTCGAGGAGCTCATAGGAGATATATGCATGTCTATCATCTTGCATGTATTATCACTGCTATATAGCCACATGACCAACTACTAGTCTCAACATATTGTCAGGCAGGGCCTTTCTCAATGAACTAAGTATTTACAGATCAGTAATGGGTTTGGTACAGAAAAATTGAGCAAGTATAAATAGCCACATTTTATAAAAGAGTAAATATAGTCAGCCTATCTTGGAGTATGTACCTAAAACTTGCCCTTCAAGCCTTGCCCTAGAAGTCTTGTCTGCACTTCTGACACTTGGCCTCTCTTTTCTCTCTCTCCTGGATTGTAATTCCCTTGAATTTCCCAAGCCAGTTTCCTCAAAAGTAAAATTTATCTACTAGTCAATAATCTCAATGACAACAGAAATTGGCCTGGATGTTCGCCTTACCTGACATATTAGTTCCATTTTTATTATCATGCTTATTATTACATTTATTAATTTAGAAAAGGGAAACTCTTTCATGAATTTGTCCTTCTGAGCATTAACATTGTACCTGTAAGAATCAGGTTGAATTTACTTAATGCAGGTATCTCTTCATAGCATAGCAGAGGACTTTTTCATTCCAGATTGAATGATATACACAGGGTCATGCCAAGACTGATTGAGCCCATGCTCAGTTAAGAGAGTTATGAACATTTTGCCATACACCCCTACCACTCTCTTTAAGAGTTTTAATTGTTTACTTGCATGGTGGTTTGAATAATGTCTCCCTGACTAGACTACAACTCCATAGGAATTATGAACAGTACATAATTAAACTAACCAGGGGAGACTAGATGAGATCACAGAACCAAATCTTCAAACTTCAAATGTTAGTGCATAACACAATGAAGGTCTGTTTCTTTATTATTCACTCAACATACCCATTATAGCTTGGGAGGAGACTCTACTCCATATAGTCACTCAGGGATCCAGGAAGACAGAGGCTCCATCATTCTGTCATGACAACATGAACTGGAACATGTAGTGTCCTCAATCATTGGGGCTAGTCATGTGCAGAATGTTCTTGTGCCAGCAATTGGATATTTTAGCTCCAGAGTGATATCCAATCACACACCTTTGACCAAGAACCTCATAGAACCACAAAGAATCTGAAAACATAGTAAACCAAAAACTATTTCATGAGCATTACTCTCTCTGCTACATTGGCACATTACTAGTATAGATGTCTAGTAAATACTTTTATTGAATATATGAATGTATAAGTAAATGATTGCTTACAGCAAACTCTAAAAACTACAATGACTCCTGATCTGTTTCTAGCCCCACCTCACCATATGTGGTAGGGAAGTCTGGTTTCATCTGGATTCTTTCTCTAAGCCCCAAGCCATTTGATTAAGTTTACATTCAATGCTTATAATGCCCATGTCACCCATGAGGAACTGACCCCATTAGAGTTTTTAGTATTTACTTGGGAAGTTCTTTAATGGGCTGGGTTAGTGTACTCATAATTTCCAGTGTTAGGTCCTAAAACAAACAAAATTTAGCTCTAGAATTTGCCAAGGACTTTCAGGCCATGAAAAAAAAAAAAAACAGAGAGTTGAAAAGTAATTTTCTCCAAGAAAATTTTTCTTTATGAAAAATAGCACTAATTATGTCTGAAGACATGAAAAAGAGAGGCAGGAACAGAGAACAACCTTCTTAAGGTCTGTTCACACAATGTATAGAATCTAAAGTCCCAAAGAGGTTGCTTAAGGACTGAAGCACAGGGCAGAACTTCTAATAGCAGGTGCAAACACATGAAATACCTTTCTCTGGTCCTTTTTACTAACTTGCCATTTCTGGGAAAATGGTTTTATCACCTTTAATTCTTAATTTTAAAATTTGTATCTCTCAATAAGCCAATTAATTACCTGTATCAACCGAAGGATAAAAGGATGGGGAAAGAGAAAATAGGAAATTCTGAAACACATTGAAAGACATAATCCAAATTCCTATTCTAGACCTACTTAGTTGCTTGCTTCATCCATAGCACTTCATAGAGAGCTGGTCCCCAGAACAGAGAATGAATGCCTCCAATGTAGCTATCTAACCCTTAGGCTGAAGAGGTTCATTCGTTGGTGATCTTTGCCTAACAAGATGCTCTATAATTAATTTTAAATTGAGTCCTGGGAACCTATAAGTAATCAATAGCAGATACTTAGGCTAAAATGGACTCAAGGCTTAGGCAATCTTACTGGAAGTTGAAAAAAAGAAATAAACAGAGGACCCTGGTTAAGAGAAAGAGCTCAGATCCAAAAGAAGTAGATGTGAGGATGACATGTCACCCCTGAGGAGAAGAAGATGGGAGCCCCAGTATCTGACTTTCCAGACAGGCTACTTTTCATAGCTTTGCAACAATCCCACCCCATTCATGAATGACAAAGTCAGAGTTATTTCCATTTTGGCCAAAAGAGCCTGATTCTACACATGTTAAAATTATAAATGACTAGGAACCCAGTGCATGAAATCATGCATGTTGAAAGGAACTGTGGGCCATGAGGCTGCAGTGGGCACAGGGGCAGGTCTCTGCCCATCCTCCACACCCCTGCCTGGCCCCTCCTGCCATGGTCTCCAGTTCCCTGTCTGCTGGCAGCCCCACTCCTCCTCTTCTGCCACTACCATGCTTTTGCACCCACCCAACTCCCACCCACTGATGGCAAGGAGCCATTGGGGCCAGCAGCAGCAGCAGGTGTAGGGCCAACACCATCAGTGACTACTGTCCCAATCACCCCTCAGGAGCAGGGGGAGACAGAGGTGGAGAAGCCCTCAAGGGCAATTGGTTCAGCAGCTGCCACTCACACTCTCTGACAACACCAATCAATCAGGGCTGGCAGCAGGTGCAAGTGCGGGATGGGATTATGAAGCACTGCAGCAAAGAATGTTCAGTAACCATCAGAGCCTTGCCCCTATGACAGTGACCAGTGCTCTTCAGACATAATTAGTTGGTCTGGCATCCCCACTCACTTGCTCCACCATCCCACCGCAGCCAGTGCCAGCCATGTTCCAAGTATGCTCCCTGGTGATCAGAGCATATCATAGCGACCGGTTGCTTAGTTGTTCTGCTATTCAGTCTATTTGCATATTAGGGTTTTGTATATATAGATAATTGGCATTTACTAAACACTCATTTTTTTATCTGGCTTCACATTAAAACTTTTACATGATTGTCTCATTATTTCTCACATTATTCTTATGAGGGCAGTGCTATTTTTATCCTCTTTTTATAGGTGAGGAAACAGAGGCTCTGAGAATTAAATAATTTGTTTGCAATGCCAAGTTGAGGCAAAAATTAATTACAGATAGATTTTACTCAAAATTTATATACTTAGCTGCCATATTAGACTGCTCCTTGACCCCCAAACTGAGCAACCACATGGGTCTGAGAATTGCAAAGTTCACTGCTTGACTCTTATGGACAGTGAACTTGTAAAATAAAGTTGAAAGAGTGCAAGCTTCTGCATGGGTAAGACTGGGCTTAAATCCTGGCTCTTCCACACACTTACTCTCCCATCAACTCTCACCTTCTTCATCTATAAAGTTATAACTATAATATCTAATCTTCAGGGCTGCAAGCAGACTAAAGGAGAGAGGAAATATGCCTGGCACAAAGCAGAGCACCTGGTCAATATTAATAAATATCAGTTGAATTCCATCCCCCTATTTGCAAAGTAGTTTATATTATTAAGGAGCTGTATTTGCAAAAGACAGCACTTGGCACGTACATTATGTCCCTTGTCACCCTCCACAATACAATTTCTGAGATGCTTTGGCCATCAGCCGGTAATATGGGCCAGCATCACCTTGAGGCATCCACAGAGCTTTGGCTCAGTGCTTTTACCTGAGAAGCACTGATCCTGAGTCAAGGCTATTTTTTGTTCTAAAATATGTGCTATTCTCAGGGAGCTGAGAGGATCATCCGTGCACAATAAGAAATACTAGTCTGCTTTTACTTTAGTTGTCACCAGTGAAAAGTGTTACTGTAGGTTAATAAATTTTTCCTAAAGAATCATCTGTCATAGGGCAAAGGAGGTGGGAAGAGGGAAGAGGGTAATTACTGGTGTGACTGCAGCACCAGCTTCATTAACTAATGCTGCTCTTGCAGACAACTGCAAGTGAATCTCAGCTGAACAGATTCATGTCCACCAGGGATGGATTCTAACTACACATCTGAGGAGACTGTCTCTCTGCTCAGCCACCAGATATCAGCAAACACACAGCTGCAGGGATTCTGTGGGTGGTTTCTGAATCACCTCCTTTCTTAGACAGAAGAGCAAGTCAATCCCTTTCTTGCAGAAAGGGTACAGGTGCAGAGCACATGACCACACAGAGCACAAAGAAAGGAATGTGAGAGAAAACCATCTTCCCCACAGACACTGAAAAGCCTCATTTTGTTCAGGAACAAGTTGAGCTTTTGAAGTTGGTGTCTTCTGCCTGCTTGCTACTCAAAGTGTAGTCATTCTGTGGGCCAGCAACACCAGCATCCCTGAGAGATTGCTAGAAACAATGCAGAACCCCAGGCCCAATCGTAGCCCTCCTCAATAGGAATCTGTTGGGTGGGGTTGGTGGTAGAGGGATTGTAAATTCATATTCTGACTCAAGTTGGGGTGTGGCCTGAGATTTTTCATATCAAGCAAGCTCTCCACCAAGTGGTGACAATGCTATTGGGCTATGGAGCACACTTATAACAGGAAGCTCTACAAATTTGATTAACAAGCCCCTGCCCATTCTGAGTAACATCTGGCATCACTATCATCTCAAACTGTCTTTCATCTGATGTCACTGGAGCAGAGACAGCTACCTGCTCACCAAAATTCAATGTATAGCAGTCCCCTGTTATCCACAAGGAATAACTTCCAGGACCTCCAGTGGAATCCTAAAACCGTGCATGGTACAAAACCCTGATACACTATGTTTTCTTTCATATACATACATATATGCCTATGATAAAGTATAATTTATAAATTAGGCACAGTACAAGATTAACAATAACTATTAATAAAATAGAATAATTATAATGATATAGTAATAGTTATGTGAATCACCTCTCCCTCCCTCTCTCAAAATATTTTATTGTACTGTACTCACCCTTCTTCTTGTGATGTTGTGAGATAAAATGCCACTGTGGCCATAACTTACTTGAGATGTGACAGCAAAACCAGCACAAATTTATTTTCCTTCTTCACAGTTTTATGGATAGGAGATTGGCTATTACTATATATCTTAGCAACCTCAGGATATAATTTGTTTCTTTCCTTATTAACTCTAGAACTTTCACCTTTTCACTTAAAGGAATCACTTTATGGCTTCTCTGTGGCACATCCATATTGCCAGCATCACTATTCTTGTATTTAGGGGTCATTATTAAGAAAAATGAGGGTGACCTGAATTCAAGCACTGTGACAGTCCCTCTGATAACAGAGATAGCTACTAAGTGAGACCAGTGGGCAGTTTATTCAGACTGGATACACTGGGCAAAGGACAATTCACGTCCCCACCTGAATGGAGAGGATGGAGTGAGATTTCATCATGCTACTCAGAACAAAGCATGAGTTAAAACTTATCAATTGCTTCTTTCTGAATTTTCCATTTAATATTTTCTTACTGTAGGTGACTGTAGGTAACTGAAACCAGATAGCAAAACTTTGGATAAGGGGTGACTACTATACTTCCTTCAACAGTATAAAGTTAGCCCACTCAGTCATTATCACCAGGGGTGATCACCTGACAAGCTCTCATCAATGTAATGTGAGCAGCAAAGCTATAAATTACATCCAGGCCAGGACTTTCAGGAAGTAAGGGTGCTTTCTCTACTCTCTTTTCCCTCTGCTTGCTGTGGATTCTGAAGTCTGGATGGAAGGCAGAACAATAAGATAGAAAGAACCTGGGTTCCTGAATCAACATGTGGAAGAAAATCATCCTCTGGTTTCCAACACTGCTCTGGGCTGTTTCATGTGCAGAAAAGAAATTTCTATTATTTTATGCAATTGCAACTTTGGGATTTCTTTTACCTAGCAGCTAGTGTTACCTTAACTAATACCACCACCACCACCATTATGGTCTTCCAAAAATTATATGGCTACATTTTATTAGTCATGGCTAGTCTCTGCCCATGCACTATGCAAGACGTTTAACGCCTGTTGTCTCTAACCCCCCAAAGCTATGGTCTTTGTTTTGCAGATATAGAAACTGCAGCTCCAGAGATCCTATATAATAAAAGCCTAATATGCCAAGTATCTGGTCATCCATTCAACCAATCTAAGGGTAATATGCTAATTATATCCTAAAGCCACTCAACTGCTTGCTATGATGTGCACTGACCACCAGGGAGCAGATGCTCTGATCAGCAGGTTAACTTGCTGCTGGGGTCTGGCCAATTGGGAATGAGCAAAATGGGCTGGACACACCCTGGAGCCCTCCTGCAATCCCTTCCCAGCTGGCCAACCTCGTAAGTCCCTCCCTGGCCCTGATCATATACCATTGGGGTCCCTTAGCCTGGCTTTGCCCTCTTGCAATCCGGGACCCCTTGGGGGATATCAGGGAACTTGTTTTGGATCAATCCCGCAGGCCAGGCCGAGGGATCTCACTAGTGCACAAATTCATGCACCAGGCCTCTAGTATTAAATAACTTGCTCAGAATCCCATCCCTAGCTAGTACTAGGCTGGAATTCATATCAGGTGTGTTCTACTGTGAACAAGAACAAAGCTGGTACTACAAGAAGCTCAGTTTCCAAGGAGATTTGTCTGCATAACAAAATGAGATTTTATCCCAGGCTAGTTCTTACTACTTCATATTGCTGCTTCTTTCATGGGCCTTCCCAAATTCCCTTTCTCCACCTGCCTCTGCCCTTGGTACTCTCCTTCACAAGGTAATTACTAATAAAAATCCTAATCATATGCAGGAATTTCCAGTCATCTAGCCCTAGGCCTCTCCTAGAGCTACCTTCTCCCCAGTGTCTATCTGCATTTTGCAGCACAGAATGGTTGCTGTCAAGATGGTTTAATGTTCCTTGTAGGTCAAGACTATTGGCTGTTTCAGCCATTATCACTGAGCTGGCCTCCTTCACCTGCGGTTTCTGTTTTTATGGATATTTTCCCTTTCTCCTCTTCCTTGCACAAACATATACTCACAGAACTGTAAAAGCAGCTGCACTAATTCCTCCTCAGCTGAGGGAAGCACTAACATATGGGGAGGAGAAGGGGTGGAGTGTGGTAAAATTAGCCCTGAAAGCTGCTGTGCTTCCCACTCACCCCACCATTCCAGGGAATCTCAGGTCTGAATTCCGGCCATCACCTTGCTGGTTCATGTGCCCGCCTTCCCTCTGTGTTCACCTCCAGGCCTCTGCCGCCCCTTCCTGCATGTGAATTTGACCAGTAAGTTGGTCACTCTCATTGCACAACTCCTCTGGTCATCCTCAGCATGTGTAAAAGTTGTTCCAGGCATGAGGGGAGGGTAAGCTTAAGCCAGTGTTGAATTGGGTGCAGAGACAGAATGAGGTATTCTGCCCAAGACAGCCAGAAAACAAAAATGACAAGCAGAAAGAGAAGCTGGAATCCTTACTTAGGAACAGCCCACCTCTGCTACCACACCTTGCCAGTAGGAGCAAGAAGGTGCCAGCATGTTCCCAGGTGGGAGAGAGAGATGGGTCTTCCATCCTTGCTCTGCTCATGTCTATCTAACTGCCTACCACAGAATCAGAAGCTGCTGCTGATGGTAGTGTCATATCCTTGGCTCCGACCCTGACCTTCACCATGTGTCACTAGTGTCTTTACTGAGCCACAAAGAGACAGTTTGGTTACTTGGTAGGAAGAAAGAGTGGAAGGAAGGAACTCAAAAGACAAAATTCCTGACTTAATGAGTGTCTTGTCTCTGTGACAGAGGAAACCAGCCAAAGGGAAAGGTCAGCAAGAAAGAGGGAGAGGGAGGACAGGACAGTACCAGACCTAAGCTGATGCTGGCTGCTGTCCATGGGCCCCCAACTGGAAATCAGGATCAGCTCAACCTCCTTCTGATTGATAACTGGCCTCATGTGTCTCCATGTGGCTCCATAGAAGTGGCATTAAAGGGAGAAATGTCAGAGAGAAAGATCTTGAAATAAGGATGCTGACTTTGTTTGTAGCTATTTAAGCCTTCCAGCCCTCCTTCTCCAAAGGCTGCCCTAGGGGTCCTTCCTGCAGAGCTGTTATGCTCACAGGTGCCTTATGCTGTGAACATGAAAGCTCCAGATATTGCCCTACCCACACTCCAGAAGGACTGCACCAGCCCCATCCAGCTCCCTGTCCTGCGTTCACACTCCTGGCTCTCAGCGATCCAGGCCATGGCTGGTTGCTCTCAACTTGAATGCAGAAGTAAAAACATGTCTGGAGCTTCCAAACTAATGGAAGAAACACTACAGACAATTGCCTTATGGTATGCAAAGGATTCTGGGCAAGAACTGTGGGAGTATAGAAGATAAACTTGCCCTAAACTCGGGAGCAGGAAAAGCTTTCTGAGAAAGAAGGTTCCTAAGCTAGGTTGGAAAAGATGAGTAAGAGTTGAGCCAAGTGAAGGGAGTGGAGAGGGAGAGAGATTTTTGTGCTGATAAAATCCATGGAGGCACAGCTGGTAGAGTGAGAGGGCAGGATCCAAGAGGTTATGGTTGCTGGAGAATGAACAGAGGATGATACCAGGAGGCCAGAGGAGATGGCAGGCTGGGCCTTCTGGGAGGCTGGGCATGGGCCTGAGGGAAGGAAGGATTAGCTGAAGAACCTGGAACAGGTGTCAAGGGGCTCAAAGAACATTTAGAATACTCATTCTAGCAGCCAGATGGAGACTATTAGAAAGATCAAGATGGGAAAAATGGAGTGAGAAGATTCAGGTGAGGAGTGAATGGTGGCCTGAATTAGATAAGAATCTTGCAAAGAATTCAAGCAATTCCCCAAGTAGAACCCATAGAACCTGTCTGAAAGAGATGAGTAGGGGAGAACAGGAAGGCTGTTGACTCAAAAGAACATAAGTGTAGTGGGTGGTATTGCCCACTGTGAGGAAAGCCACAGCTGGGGGAGGGGGATATGTTGAATTTGAGGGGCCTGGGAGATTGCATTTGTAGATATACATTTGGTAACTCCTTCCTGCTACACACTGAAGAGACCAAGTCTGTTATTCACATGTATATAGCTGTTGCACAGTAAATGTTAAATGAGGTATATATAGGGCAAGACACAGAGATGAAAGTGGGGAAGCATATTCTACTTATTGAGACAAAAATGGATCAGATGATATACAGACTTTAATTCAATTCTTACAATAGCCTTGGAAGTGGTATTATTTTATTTTGTGGTAGAAGAAACTAAAGAACAAAGAAAAATAAGCTATCCTATCCCATATTTCTGCATGGTAGTGCTACCCTTCAAATCTTGTTCTTACTTGAGACACAAGGTTCAGAGTTTGAGCTCTGATGTTGGATGAGCCTGGCTCAAATCCTGGCTGATGCCCACTAGCTATGTAGCTTTGGAGAAGTTAATTAACAACTCTGAGATAGTTCCCTCAACTATAAAATACAAATATGTATAATCCAAACCTCCTGGAATGATTTGAGAATTGAACGAGATATTTCAGGTGAGCTAATAACACAGCTCTGGCATACAGTGAGTGTTCAGTAAATGCCAGCTCACATTGCCCCAGAGCTCCTCTCCTGGCCTCTGCACCACACTGTCAAGAGCCAGCATGAGGGGGCCCATGCTTGCTGTCTTGTTTCTCTTTTAAGAAAAAGGTCATTTCATTCACTGTCAGGTAATCAGCCCCAAAGTTAGAGGTCACCCAATGGTATTTTGTCTAACACATCACACTGATAAAGAAAAAGCCAGATCTTTTCCACAGGGTTGCTTGTGTGTGAATTCATTCTTTTCTGACTTTGGTAATTTACTGGCTCTTGTATCATACACATATTCTGGAAAGGAAATCAAAAGCCTATTTATAATATATAATTTCACACCTGTGCATGGGCATGCACGCACACACTCACATATACACACACAACTTGTGCCTTTGAAACAATCTCACATTGGCCTTGAAAACTTACATCAGTGTTCTTAAAGTATGGTTGCAGGTTCAGCAGCATCTGAGAGTTTGTTAGGAATGTGAATTCTCAGTTTCATCCTAGATCTATTGAACCAGAAGTTCTGGACATTGGGCCCAACTTGTTATGAACAAGTCCTCAAGGTGATTCTGATGCCCACTCAAGTCTGAGACCCACTGGTTGAATAAAGGGGAAAAAAAAGCCCCAACTTGCCATTCACTAGAGTGAAATTCAGGAGAAGTCAGTGGGGTCAGTCCCACCAAAACAGTGACATCAAAGATCCAACCTTCCTCAAATAATCTTCCTTCTACCTTCCATTCCCAGGGCTACAGTGGAAAGCTCTTGAGCACCCGGGGTATTCGTAATCTTGAAGAAGCAGGTCCAAGCAACAGGCCACCTAGTCCTATGCTGAGCCAAGAATTCTCCAGCCCCAAACCTAAAGCTGGAAAAATGTCTTACAATCTCATATCACTTTTTCCCCCTAATCATCCCATCCTTCTGATGCCTGTAAAAGTGCTTAATACTATTTATGTGGGGAAAGGGTGTTAAATATGTTTTTATTGCTGAGAGAGAAATCGAACAAGGGATTGAACATGTAACCTGGGCATGTGCCCTGACTGGGAATCAAACCAGCAACCTTTTGGTGCACAGGACGATGCTCAATCAATTAAACCATCTTAGTCAGGGTATGTATGTGGTTTTTCTTCCAAGAAACACAAATGTCAACAGAATTAAGCTACCAAATTGAATGAGTGAAGTGACCTGCTTTGGGGAAGAAATAGTCAGGAATGTTGAGGCCTGTGATAAATTAAGAGGATGTGACAATTTTAAAAAGTAAAAGATTGTCATCCTAGCTGTGGCCTTGCAAGGTATTAAGTCTAATGAGACCAGATCTTCTAATACTTCAGGTGAAGCCAAAAATCCAGATATGTATGTATGAAATCCTCCTGATGTAAATGTTGTTCAGTTTTTTCACACACTATATGGGTCACACAGCTGTGAACCAGACTTGGCTACAAGCTAAATATTTGTGACCTCAGCTTTACAGAAACACAGATCTCCTTAATTCAAAAGAGCTATTCAGGGAGGTTTTTGACTGCAATTATCTTGGTTGTTGATGACCTTGTCATTTTGTACAATACTTTTTATTAAATAAGATTGAATTTCCAAGACCAATGAACACTTCTAGAAGACATTGGTGAACCAGCACTGACCACCCTCAGTGCCCTTCCTAATAACCTGTCATTCCCCCAAATTAAAAGGGAAACACTAATATATACTAATACTGACTACTGTTTCTACATTTGTCCCTGGATTAGATAGCCTCCTCCGAGGACCTCCTTGAGTAAACAGTGACATCCACTGGTTAAAAATTAGATTCTATGCTATAGTTCCAGAAGAAAAGAAACCTTCCACAGGTTAGCAAGATCATTTTGACCCAGGCTGTGGATTCTCAGGTATCAACAGGCAGCTAAAAGGACTGAATCCAAAATAAAAAAGGCAGATCTTGGGAGAACACAGATGTCAGTAAGAACAAGAAAGAAATGCTATTCCCAATGCATGGTGGGCTGCTTTTGTAACAGGGAATGAAAAGAATATAATTTTTATGCAATATTATACTAACCAGAATTAAATGTACTAACTAATAAACTAACAAGCCTATTGGGAACAAAAGCAGGAACAAATTTTTTTCTTGATAACAACCTCTATTCTAGCCTCTATTTTAGTACATTGCAGAGACCAGCAATTCCAGTTCTGTTCTAGATAGGAGCTGATTGACCACAGGAATTCAGCTGATACTGAAGGATTTAATACACTGACAACAAGATCTTTGTTGGAACCAGAAAGAATATGTCTACGTGTCCTACTTCCCTTCATTCTACTTATAAAAGCCACTGGCTTGACCAGAGATGTTCAGATGGTTTTTAGGACAGAAATCTGCCATCTTTTTGGATCACTGGCACTTGAATAAATCTATTTGCTTTTTACCAATGTTTGTCTCACAAATCAAAACTGTATTCAATAACACTTTGAATTTCAGAATCACATAGTCTCCTAGCTGTCTTCAGAATAAGGTGTAAGATGCCAGAGAAGAAGGGCCTATGGTTCTGTATTATCTAGTACTAGTGGCCCAGTGTAAGAAATTCATGCACATTAAAAGGGAGTTAATTAGAAGAAATACTTTAATATTGCTATTTGCCTTTTCTCTATAATAGAAGTGTCAGAGATGAAAGAAAATTAGTAAAATGTATATAAAAATCTCCCTTCTGTCAGAGTCTGGGGCATACCATGGGACCTAGAGTCAAGTCCCCACCCACCACCTGCATGTGCTTTGAAAATGCAGGAGACCCAGACCTGGCCGGCCCCATCCCCATTGGGTGAGAACCAGGCCAGCCCCACCCCCGTCATGCCCCTCTGGGAGGCGGGGATGCAGTCTCAGGTTCCCCGTCAAGCCCTACCAGGCGGGGGATGTAGGGCTGGGGCCATGGAATACGGCCTGATGTCTCCTGGCCTAGCCTGGCATCCGGGCAGCAGGTGTGACCTGAGGTACCCCATCAAGCCCTGCTGGGTGAGAGGCAAGGCCTGAAGTTTCCCATCAAGCCCAGCACCCTTCTCCCTTCCCTCCCTCCCCCCCCACCCCCCCTCAGCGTTACACCAGCACTGAACAGGGACACAAGCAGGCAATATCACATCCCTAGCTGGGGATGCAGGCAGGCAGCTTCACCTCAGCTCTGGGTAAGGACACACACAGGAAGTGTGATATTAGCACTGGGAGCAGAAGTCCCCACCCCCACCCCCACCCACAGACTGGTAGTGACTCATACACCATAAGGAATAAATCAGCATATTACCTCTTTATCTGTATAGACTAGAGGCCCGGTACATGAAATCTGTGCATGGCGGCGGGGAGGTGTGTGTCCCTTGGCCCAGCCTGCACCCTCTCCAATCTGGGACAACTCAAGGGATGTCTGATTGCCCGTTTAAGCCCAATCCCTAATAAGATAGGGCCTACATGGGGCAGTTGGACATGCTTCTCATAATCCAGGACTGCTGGCTCCCAACTGCTCACCTGCCTGCCTGCCTGACTGTCCCTAATCACCCCCTAACCACTCCCCTGCCAGCCTGATTGACACCTAACTGCTTCCCTGCCAGCCCAATTACCCCTAATTGCCCTCCCCTGCTGGCCTAGTTGCCCCCAACTGCCCTCCCCTGCAGACCTGGTCCCCCCAACTGCTCTCCCCTGCAGGCCTGGTCTCCCCAAACTGCCCTCTTCTGCCAGCCCAGTCATCATTAACTGCCCTCCCTTGCAGGCCTGGTCCCTCCAACTGCCCTCCCCTGCTGGCCTGATAGCCCACAACTGCTCTCCACTGCAGATCATCTTGTGGCAGCCATGTTGTGTCCACATGAGGGAAGCCATCTTGTGTGTTGGAGTGACAATTTGCATATTACTCTTTTATTAGCTAGGATAGGATCTCCAGCCTCACATGGCTATAGGGCTCTTAAAATGTGACTAGCTAAATTGAAATGTGATGTACATATTAGTGATACTCTGACTTTGAAAAGTTATTAATGAAAAGGAATGTAAAATACTTCATTAATAATGTTTCTTTTTGTGACATGTTTAAATAATCATAATTTTGACATATACGGTTAAATAAAATATATTCTAAAAATTAATTTCAACTGTATAGATTTTTTTTACTTTTTAATTTTAACTACTAGAAAATTTAAAATTATACAATTGGTTGGCATTCTCTTTCAGTGGGTTGCACAGTAGTGTATCATCTAGCCCCATCATTATCACTTCTGTTGAGCATCAGAAACTCCTTGGGGAGCTTGTACAATATACAAATGTGGAGGCTTCAGCCTCACAGATTCTGATTCAATTGGCAAAAGGAATGTAATTGGCAGAAACACCAGGAACTGTGCTTTCTTTCAGCTGCTTCTACATCTAAGCTGCCCTTGATTCCCCTGAATTAATCTTGATTAATCCTCCTCAAGCACCACTTTCATCCAGCATATCACGGCTCACATATATATAATAACTTTATTCACTTAACAGACATTAAGCATCTCCTTTGCACTCTGGGCACTAAGAATACAGGATGAAAAAGGTGGATCATGTTCTTCTCTCTTGGGCCTTATATTTGAGGTGGAGTGGAAAAGATCTAGTCAATCAAGAAAAATACCAGCAGGGAAGTAAAATAGAGTGATGTGAAAAAGACAGGTTGGTGGCCACTTTAAGTTAGATGGCCACGGAAGGCCTCTCTCCGGCAGTTCAACCGAGGTCTGTGGGATGCCATCTGAGAGAATGTCTCTAGGACAAGCACTGCAGGCAGAGTGAGCAGCCTATACAAGGTGGTTGATGCATTTGAAGAACCAGAAAAAGGTCATGGTGACTAAATTTATCCAGGACCCAGAGAGAGAAGAAGGGGTTAAAGCTTTAGTAAGCACGTCCTTAGTAAGGATAAATTAAGGGCGTTAAGTCTGAACTAGGTTGAGATGAAGCAGGGACAGGGGAAGGAGCATTCCAAACAGGGAATAACACGTGCAAAGTTTCTATGGCTACAGTGAGAATGTCCAAAGTACTGGAAGAAGGCCTGTATGCCTGGGTCACAGTGAGGCAAGAGCAGTGTGGTGTGAGCCAAAGAGACAAGTTGAAGCCAAAGGATGAAGGACCTCATAGCTCCTATTGGATTACAGACATTATCTGACATGAAATGGTTTGAGGGAGTGTTTTAAAGAAGTATTTTCAGAAGAGGGTACATTCATACTTCTAAAAAATAGGGAGTTATATATACATGTATGTGCTTATTACATAATAATAAGCATCTTTGGCAGTACATACAAAAAACTGGTAATAGTGAGAAAAATATACTTTTCACTGTATACTTTATGCAAGTATTGCTTTTTCAAAAGATAAAAAATATTTTTTAATGTAAAAGCTAAGTTAATATATGAGATTTGTCAAGACTTTTACGTTTATTGTTCACTCTGGCTGGAATATTCTACCATAGACTTGTGTGTGAATCATGCTATAATAGCATTCAATTTTTGCTCAAGTACTAGTTTATCAAAGAGGCCTTTCTTGACTACCTATAAGAGAGCATTATTATTATTATTATTATTATTAGCTAGTCAATATTGATAAAAGGACAAGAGCAAAGGAGAGGCCAGACATTATAACCATAGTCATCTGCACAGCTACAGCTTCACACTTCCTAGGGAACCAGTCCATTTCCTGCAGATCACAGAAAAAGAAAACAAAGTGGGAGATGGAGCATGTGCAGAAAAGTTGGGGTGATATAGGGAAGTACTTAACTGTCAGTCAAGTCTTAGAAATATTGGATTGTCAAAGAGGTGGTCCCCACCTGAAGTGAAAAGTTAAAATCCCCAAAGAGTTCTCGTCTTATTGTGCTCTCTTGTTCCATGACCCGCACTCACCTGGCCTGGACTTTAACATGGAACAGAAATCCTGAGCAAGTAAGTGGCCTTAACTCTGAAGACAAGATTAAACTTTTCCCATGGTGGAGTGGACAGAGATAAGACTTTAGAGGGGAACCCTCATAATTTTATATCACAATAAAGCTTTCTACAAAAACCCCCTCTTCCCATAAGGGCCTCAAGGAAATTCTTTTTTTGTGGCTCCCCAAGAACTGCATTTCTACCAATAACACTACCACTATCTAACCCCAGCTTTATTTTCTTCATATCACTTGAAATTATACTTTTTTCTCTAATAATATACACATATGGGAATATGAGGAGATTTAGAAGCCAGGCTGTCTGGGTGTGAGCTTTGGCTCTCACTCTTGTTAGCAGAGTGACCTGACTGAGCAAGTCACCTCACCTCTCTGTGCCTTTAGCTCCACCAACAGTAAGACATCCCCATCTAATTGGCTTGTTGTGAGGACTGAAGGATTCACTGTGAGAACAGCTAGAGCAGTGGCTGGGAAATAATAAGCACTGAGTAAATGTTAGCTCCTCTTGTTCTCTACCTATCCCAAAGTCCCCCCAAGGCCAGTCTCATGCCTCTGTGCTCTGACTCATGGATTTTGTCTAAAAGCTGAAAGTGAATCCCTAGAGCTGACCTTGGCCTCCTGGCAGACATCTAGGCATTTTTCAAGACCCAGCTGTCCCTACCTAGACCCCACCCTGAAGAGTCAGGCACACCCCCTCATTGTGCCTCACACACCTGTGTGGTCACTACCCTGCTGTGGGATCCTGCAGTGTGACTGTATGGCCTGTTCTTCTCTAGACCAGAAATCTGTGGAGGTTTGGGATCCAGTTTCACCCTCTCCATCCACCTGTTCCTCGGGCACAGTATGGCTCACAGGAGATGCCTTGGAGAAGGTTTTGTGAGGACATAAACACTACACTGAATTGAACATATGAGGGTTTGTGCCTAGCTTTGC
Organism: Lasiurus cinereus; assembly: GCA_011751065.1. Classification (NCBI taxonomy): domain Eukaryota; kingdom Metazoa; phylum Chordata; class Mammalia; order Chiroptera; family Vespertilionidae; genus Lasiurus; species Lasiurus cinereus. The sequence continues at coordinate 3,633,936 of JAAGEH010000021.1, forward strand.
TGTACAAATGCACCTTCTTCTAAAAACACTTCTTTAAAACACCCCCTCAAAATAAGTCGCCCTATGTTTTGGGCCTCCGTGTGCAATCTGGAAAATGGTGTTTGCAGTGCCTGCCTTTTAACACTACTATGATGAATAAAATGGCAAAGGAGTGTAAGGTAGAATTACTACTGCTTCCGCATCCCCTCAAGGATTCCATACTCTGTAAGATCATTCAATATTCACTTAGTCCTCCACTTACTCGTCATTGGGTCTTGCTCTCATTATTAGCCTGTTTTCAGCTTTTTTTTTTTTTTGCTAAGAGCCGAGCCACTCCACCTAGCTGTTAAGGCACTGAGATCTGGAATTTTCCTTCTGTCTCTTTTAATAAATGCAGGTGCATCTTCCCTTAATGGGCTTTCAGTAGGCAGTAAGAATGTAGACTGCACAATTAAATGAAACAAATGCTTGGCCAGCTCCGCCAATGCTCATGAAACCTTTATGTCCCAGAAACCAAGACTCCAGAGTCTGCGAGTCTGGTGCACAGCCCACCACTGTTAAGATACAGCATCGTTCCTGTGCTCTTGGCACTATTTTCCTCTTAAATCTGTGAGTTCACACAGCAGGGTAGGAAGGGAGAGGTGGGAGGGAGGACAACTGCTCTTCAGTGAAATAATTAACCTGCAAATGATCGCTGCTTCACATGGGGAATCTTGCCTGCTCAGCCTCTGCTTCCAGGCCCCCGCCATTCCTGGGCTCTTTTCCTCTGCTTCCAATAGTCATAGCTCAGCCCTACGGCTCTTAGCTGAGTTCCTGTGGAGATGGGTTTCAGGGAACCCAGGCTTGTTGTCAGCCCTGCCTGCCTTAAATGTACTCAGAACACAAAATCCAAAACACTGGATGCTGCCTCAGCCATCTGATTACCCACAAAGTCAGTGTGAGGTCAGGGGAAGCCCTAAAAGACAGCAAGCCATGGTCCCAGAAGGCTGCCTGGGCCCACTCTGGTGCATGTCAATACAAATCTGCTCTGGCTAGGGGACTTGCCAGATGCTTTCCTTAATCCAAACCAGAATCTGTTGGTGGTGGCTCTGCTTATCCATAAGCAAAGCCTCACCTATGAATGCAAATTCTGGGATCCATTGACAAGGTATCTGTTAAAGGACCTATAAGAAGTTGGTTATTTTTTCTTGTGCCAGCTCAGTAGGAACTGCTGTGAGCTGTAGTTTATGCTTTCACTTTCCATGATAAAAAAATAGAACATTTGGCATGGCAGTGGACCCTTCTGGAGGATGGTCATTAGTGTTAATTTACTTATTTAATCAATAATTACTGAGCAACTACTGGTTGGGAGAAGAGGAAGTAACCAAATCGGAAAGGACAAGGTTTCTAGAGATGGATGACTGAGGCACAAGGTTGTAAGTACAGATGTTCCTCAATTTATGATGGGATTACATCCCAGAGTGTAAGTCGAAATGCATTTACTACATTACCCTACCAAACATCATAGCTCAGCCCTGCCTGCCTTAAATGTGCTCAGAACACAAAATCCAAAACACTGGCAGTACAGTACACTTCAGGATCTCAGGACTTGCCCTCCTAACATACAGCTGCCTGGGAGCTACAGCTGCTGACGCTGCACAGCATCAGGGGGAATTATTGGGCCACAAAGTGCTAGCCTTGGGAAGATCAAAATTCAAAATTACAAGCATGGTTTCTACTGAATGCTTATCTCTTTCACACCATTGTAAAGTGGGAAAAATTTAGGTCAAATTATCAAAAGTAGAGGATGGTCTGTAAATAGAAGCGGGCAGCTCACAGGGGTGTGTGGTCAGCTCTTTCACAGGCCCCAGGGGCCAGAGAGCTGAGGCAGCCAAGCAGCAAGCTCTGGGGATTCTACCAGGTGCCTCTTCTGCTCCACAGCCAGAGACTGAGTAGACCCCAGAGATTTTCTGAATCTGAGGTCCTTCATTCACACAATGAGGTCACTAATCCCTGTTAGGGGGTTGACATGAGGATGAATCCAGTGCCATGCTTAAGCACACTGTAACCTAGGAGGCATTGTAAGCAATTACTTCCTTCCCCCTAACCCTGCAGATCAGAAGCTAGAGAACCAACAGTGGGCTTGGGAAGCAGGCAGAACCAGATCTAAGACCAGAGTCCATAGCCTACTTTCGGTGTGAGCCTGGGAAAGCCACTTATCACCAGCTCAGCACCTCACCCTCCCTGCTTCAATGTGGATGATAATGCCTGGCAGGCACTGGGAGTTACGAAGCACAAACCCTGTTCCATGAGATTTCCACCCTGAAAGGGCAGGAACCGTGTCTGAATTTGCCCATATTGCCAGTGTTTGGCCCTAACGCATTCAATAAATGGGGAGAAGTGAACAATTTTTGTTGAAGAAATGAATCTTCTAATTTTTCAATAACTAAACAAAAGCTTAGGGATGTTAAGTAATTTATCCTTTCAAAGGTACTTTTGCCCAAAGTCAAAAAGTAAATCAGTGACTAAACTTGGGAATCTTTCCAGTAAACAAAGAAGGGGAGACAGGAAGTGGCAGAGTTCCCCAGGAGGCCCCAAAACATGGGTGACTTGGCAGGCAAATGTGAATGTTCCTTCTGCCTGAGGCTCAAGCTGAGAAAAAATTGCACAGTCCCTCAGGACTAAGAACAAGAGCAGACTGTTTTTATAGTTTGATCAGAAAAGCAAATAGCTTAGAGTTTGTGACTAGACAAGGGGAGGGCTCTGAACACTGTAATTCTCAAGTTCCTTTAAGCTCTATCGGCAAGATTCACGACTCTGTGCTAAACTACATGCACTGAATTCTCACCTCCACGTTATGTTCTGACAAATGCAAAATGGGAGCAGGTCTGAGCTTGTTTAGATGAATGGAGAAAACAATGAGGCAGAATCTTGTGATATTATGGCGTTTCTGAGCTTTATTACATGTGACACTATCTCATCTTCTGCATGCTGAGAAAACTATGGAAATCATCCTTTTCATCACTGAACCCATGGCGATGGTGCTGAGGAGATGCTGTCACACTTTGGGATAGAAAATCTATCTTGGGCAGCAATGGAATGTGCTGAGATGCAAGGCGACCCATTCAGAAACATTTTGTGAAGTGCTCTCCGGGGCCTTGGCACCTCAGTCACTCAGGGCTCCCAGCAGAGCCAGCATCCTGCTACCCGGGGTTAACCAATCTCTGCATCATTTAAGGACCTCAGCCAGTTCTTCCGGAAACACCCCTTCTGGAAGTGATTCCTTTTAAATTCCAATTCCTTTACTAATATATGACCATAGGTGAGTTATATAACCTTTCTGAGCCCGTTTCTCATCTATAAAAGACAAGGAACACCAGGACTCACCCCATTAGGGTGCTGTGAGCACTGATGAAATAGTGCATGTAAAACATGCAGTCACGTGCTCAGTATATAGCAGGCTCTTTGAGAAGGGTTGTTTTCTGCTATGGTTGCCATTTTACTGTGTTTTATTACATCTGCCAGTGGATCAGCCAGAAGAATTTAATTTCAAAACCCAAATGAGATGATGTCGTTGATTTTATTACTTTGGATCTTATCAAAGTGTTAGTGAATATAAAGGCACTTGATGGAGATACTGGGTTGTGAACTGCCTACAAATTTGAAAGAGACTCTCAGAGCCTCTATAACTCAGATGGCCAAATCATGGCCACCTCATGTACTGCTTGGTCCTTCTGTAAACCAACTACTACAATCTAGCCACATAGTTAGTTCACATTTTGCATAGTTAATCCTGCATCTAGACAGCAGTTGCAAGTTTTTAAAAGCAGAACATATATCCCTAGTCTAGCCCTTTAGATTCAGCCCCTCGCTTCAGTCTGCCCTGATTTTCTAGGTATTTGACTCTAATATCCAAAAGATGCACCACTTGTCCTTCTGCTAACCCTGCCTCACTGATCATTATCCAACCCGCTGATAAAGTTGGTAATCAGAAAAATAAATATGTTGCACAGAGTAAGGAAGGGGAACAGTAACCTTTGTGGAATACCACAATGCCCAGCACTTTAGTAGTGAGTGGAGCCTGATGATTGCTTACAATCATATGTTCTGGGTCAGGCTGCCTGGCCTCACTAGGCCCTGATGGAGCTCAGGTGAATCGTCAGCCTCTTTGAGCCTTTATCCCCTCAGTTGCCTATGGAAGTCATGATGATAAGATCAAACTCATGAGAATTGTTGGGGAATTAATTGAGCTAATATGTCTTTCTGACCCACAGTACATTCTCATGTAATCATAATAACATGCCTCAGGTGTTATTTATCTTCCCATTTACAAAGCAGGAAATGGAGGCTCAGGACTTGTAGGCAACTTGTTAGTAACCTTATAGCTCTGGATCTTGGAATCTAGCTCATGTTGCCTGCTCCCCAAGTTCTGTCAGCATTAGAATGCCACTCGGAGGAAGGTTCTGTGCACATGTACCAATACATGTGGGTTCTCTCATTCACATTCCAGCCATTGCTGGGAGAGTATAGCCTCTTCGCTCCCATACTACTGGGAAAAGAATGCAAAGGCAGGAGTTAGGCAGTAGGTAGTAAGAATAACAGTCCACCCAGCCAGTTTTGCTCAGTGGATAGAGCATTGGCCTGCAGACTGAAGGGTTCTAGGTTCAATTCTGATCAAAGGCATGTACCTCAGTTGCAGACTCCTCCCCACTGTGTGTCCTGGTCAGAGTGGGTGCAGGAGGCAACCAATTGATGTGTCTCACTCACATTGAAGTTTCTCTCTCTATGTCTCTCCCTCTCCCTCTCACTTGCTCTAAAAATCATTGGAAAATAGCCTTGGGTGAGGATTAACAAAATAATAATAATTTAAAAGTAACAGCCCTCTGAGTTTATCCTTCCTCTGTTCATTCCTTAGGGATAGAAGCTAATCTGATAAGGGTGAGTTCCCATTCAAATCCCCCAGTTGTGTCCACATTCATGTATGTCACAGGAGATAGCAAAATATTATTGGCTTTAGATAGAAATAACCTTAGCGTGATGATTTCTACAACACACACATACATACATGCACACACATGATCAGCTGAGATGAAAACTTCCAGGTGTACTGAGTGAGATCTTTACCAAGAAAATATTTTCTACCTCTGAGCACATGTTCAGTGTGAACTTCAGATGAACCTTAGTCTACTGTCCTAGGCTCGGGTGCGAGGGAAATAAAGGATGATCTACCAAAGTTTTGGGGAGGTAGGTAAGAAGCCAAAACATGTAGAGGCCTTCTCAGTACCGATGGAAGATCATAGCTCAAAATGGGATTTTTGAAAGTTAAAACAGAGATTACTTCCACATGCAAAGCAACCCAGACAGCATGATAGATGAATATCCCAGCCCTGCCTGGTTTCCTTCTGCTTTTGCCACTGGAAAATTGGAACCAACTCAGAGCTGACATCTGTGTGATGAGTCAAGACTAGAAATCTCCCTTCCTTCCCCAGGACACCGTGAGCCAGAAAGTACTAGGCCTCGCAGCTTCCTGGAAGCTGGAAGGAGACAGAAAAGCTTATTGTTCCAGAGGTTGAACTTAGATGAAACAAGTTTGGGAAACACTAGTTTAAACCCATGATTTTTACCTGGGACAATTTTGCCTACTGGGTGCATTTGATATTTTTCTTTGTTGTATGGGGAAGGATGCTACTAAGAGGCAGGGATGCAGCTAAACATCCTACAATATACAGGACACTCCCTTACAACAAATAATTATCTGACCAAAATGTCAACAGTCCACAGATTGAGACACTTGGTCTTTCTAGACTCTTGCTGCTCACAGTATGGTTTATGGACCAGTAGCTTGTTAGAAGTGCAAAACCTCAAACCCCACTCAGACTCACGGCATCAAAATCTGCATTTTTGGCAAGATCTGCTGTTGATCTTCATGTATATTACTTTTAGAAACACTAGTTTGGGTCATTTTAGGGCTCTTTTGTACCATGGGAGGTCCCCTGAATTTAAACTGCTATGCTCTTGGGTTTTTTATTCACAGAACCCATTTCTTTCACATCTAATATTCTCCCCACAACTCCTCACACGAACAGCCTTTGGCCTTAGAATCACACAGATCTCAGCTCAGGATGGAATTATCTTAAATTATTTTACCTCACTGCATCTAGGTTGCCTAATTGGCAAATAGGGAAATGGTACAAAGCCTGAGGTAAACTATGCAAAATTAAAGCTGGTGTCAGTATGTGTGAGGTGGAATCCAACCTTCCCCAGCTTATTAGTTTTTGTCCTTGAGCAATTTACTATCCTTTTTCAACCTCAATTTTCCCCTGTATATAAAAGGGCATTGTCACATTGGGTCATGGAGAAGTTCATGCAGGTAATGGACTGTGAGAAGCTAGCATGAGTAGTCACTGATGTGCAGTTACCATTTGCTTGCTTCCTGACACACCATTGGAGCATCATAAATGGGACAGCCTTGAATTCAGATTGCTCACTGAAAACCCAGAACTTCCTTCCCTGCACTTCCCTGGTGGGGCCAAGGCTTGTAGTGCTAACTTCCTTTCCCATCTGGGCCAACAGGTAAGGGGATGTTGTCACCTGCCCTTCTGACTCACTGCCTCTGCTGAGACTGCATCATGCCTTGCCTTTCCCCTGCAATCTCACCCCCTTTGCAGCTGAACAACATGCACAAAAAGTCCTCAACAAATGTTTCTGCTGGTGATTTGGTCACAGCCCCATAAGAGGGGGAACTGGAATTCAAAACTGGTTCCTCCAGTCCCCAATCCATACTGGTCTTATGTCACCACATTCTCCCTGGAAGTCAAGTATACATGCCACACACACACACACACACACAGAGAGAGAGAGAGAGAGAGAGAGAGTTAACAACTGTCTGGTGGGGTTTACTGAAGGAACACCAATATTTATCTTTCTCCTCAAATGAACTTGAAAGAGCCTCAAAGACGGAGACATGCCTTTTTCCTTGTTCTATTTCCTTGAACCCCTTAATACATAGCTGAGCTCAGTAAATCTCAGTTATCCAATTGATTGATTATTGAGTCTCTTAACTGACTAGAATAAATATGACATAAGCATAACAGATGCATATCGAAATTATATAACCTTTAACGCTAGGGAATCATGCCAGGTCCCTGGATAGTCAAGGTCAGTGGGAGCATAGACCTTGTTATCATTACATCAGAATAGCCAAAGGCTGCTCTGGGCTTGGGAACCATAATCAGGCCAAAAACCATGAGCGGGTGAAAGGACACATGGTACACTGTGCCCTTCCTTAGCCAATATTATTGATGTAACTATTGGCATGAAGCCTTCTTTGTCTAAATAGTGTAAAAGTAGGTTACTGACCAGCTAGTTGGATGGAGTATGTGAAAAAGTCTGCTAGAGAGTGAACAGCTGGGCAGGAGAAGCTGCTGAGCCAGAGAGGTTATTGAAGCTGTAGCCCTAAGGGAGAGCTCAGTTAGCACTATGATGTGAAGTGGTGAGTCTAGGAGGCAGCATGCGGCTGCTCAGATAATAGCTGTGGGTACAGAGACTGATGCTACTTTATGGGAAAGATAGGTATTCACCAGCCAGTGTCCGGCTGCCTGCCTGCATGGACTTTGCTGTGAGGACTGTTCTTATCTGATGGCGATGTGGCTGCTGGCTTCTGCAATAAGAACTCATTCTTATATACCCACAACCTCTCATGGCTTCTCCACCTGTCCTATCTGTCTCTGTCAGCAGAGGTTAAAGGAAGAACTTGGACTGAGTTCCCCAGTTAGTACTTTGGGCAGAGTTCGAGAAGAACCGGCCCTGGCATAATTGATGGGATAGTTTGGGTGCAAATCCACCCAGGAGACTCCTCACAGCTCCATCTCCTGCTTGCTTTCCTTTCCCCATAGCTCAGGCCTTCCACTATTCTCCCATAGTTGATGGGAGAATTGAGGCGAATACATGGACTCACAGCCACTCAGAGCAGGAGAGCCATGCAGGGCTCCTGGCTGGCTCTGACACTCTGTCTTTAGAAAACTGTAACTTTTAAAAGGTTTTCCTATACTCAGGACAGACCTACTCACCCAGCCCTCACCACAAACTTCCAGAAGAGAAGTCAGACACTTGACCAAGGGAAGATAGTGTGTGGCAAAGAAGGGGAGGCAGTGGAGATGTACACACACAGGCCTCCTTCCCCTCCTGCATGTGGAGGGGGCCTGACTGCAACTGGGACAACATCACAGGAGCCTAAAGAGGGAGAGAATGAGAGGAAGAGCAGCCAGAAAGAAGGCCTGAACCATGGGGAAAGGAAAGCAAGCAGGAGATGGAACTGTGAGGAGTCTCCTGGGTGGGTTTGCACCCAAATGCCTGGCCTCTTGAGAAGGGCAGGTCAGAAAACACACAGCTCCGGGGGTGCTGACATTCAGCAGTGCAGGTTGGATGGCCTCCAGGTGAGCCAGACCAGGTCCCAGGACTCTGGGTCCTGGGCCTGAGGGCCTGGGGTTTAGCCCAGGGGCCCTGGGACAGGAGCTGGGGCCTCCAGTTCCAATGCCAAGCAGAGCCTGTAACCATGGGGCCTGAGCAGAGATTTCTGATTCTGCTTTGCGCCACAGACACTGAGCACCTGCTCAGCACTAACTGTGGCAAAGCAGCCATGAAGAAAAACATAAACAGTATTGACTTCACCAGGTGAAAGGAAAACATGCTGAGTGGCCAATTTTTGAAAAGAGAAAGCAAGCCAGACAAGGATGGCAGCTTCTGGCCCCATGACTCCTCTGGGGTTTAGAGGAGAGATCTTCTATCTCACAGAGGGATCAGGTCTCCTGGGCCTTCGGTTGGGCTGCATGCACCAATTTCCCTCATTCTCTTGAGAGATGGGGCACAGCTGTGGGCTCACCAAGGCAGAGTTGAAAACTCCCAGACCTTAGGCTGCAGGGCAAGATTAGCCAATGACTGAGTGAGGGGCCAAAGGAAATTCAAGAGGAAAGAGCAAGCAGAAACCCCAGAGTACAGCGCAGGGAAGGGCTCATGGCTGAGGCTGGTGCAGAAAGAGCTGAGAATAAGAGGTTTATTCTGGGGAATTTCTCCAAAGAGACACTTTTTTTTCTGGGCAGGTGTTTTTGTGCCTCCTGTTTAAAAATAGCCATTCATGGGACCCCAATAGGCACCCAGGCCTCACAGTGTCATTTCTCTTTTCTGGAAAAATCCCGAGATGCCTGTTCTGCTCCCTTCTTAGAGAGGTGAGACTTGGACCTCTCTGGACTGTTCTGCAGATCTTGTGAAGGTACAGGGACAGGAGAGACCCACTGCAGCACGTGGGGAAACAGCCTGGATCCCAGAGAACCACATTGGTCATGCTCAGGAGGGCAAAAATAAGGGATGGTGGTATTTGAGGGGATGATGATATGGCTATGACATTTTCAATCACTGTTGATGGAAAACAAAAACCAGATGTTTGTATTCCCACACACACTTGCCTGCTCCTCAGAGTGAAGTTTGCTTTTGAGGAAGCTGAGCCTCATGTAATGGGAGGGTCCCTTCTGTCACTGTTGAGGGTTTGCAGAGAGAAAGTCTCCCAGATACCAGCAGCAAGGAAGCATGGTACTTTACTTATAAGGGAGGAAGAAACATTTTTGACAACCTACTTTGTTTCAGGCCAGGACGGGTCCCCAGTGCTCTATGTAACTTTCCTCTGTGAACCCTCAAAGCAGCCCCATGAGACAGCATTCTGCATGTACAGAGGGCCAGCTGCCATTCTGAGGGTGGGATATGTTCCCATGATCTCACAGGTGGCAGGGTCATGATTTCACCCAACATTTGTAGGTTGATTATCTGATACTGACTTCTGCCCCACCCCAACATATCACCACACAACACCAAACCTCCTCTGAAAGGGGTGCTCATGCAGCTCCCTTACGTGTCGTATTAAAGGCTGATGGTATTTTCATCAATCCACCAAGTCACCATTACCATCCTTTAACCAACCCTGATTCTCAAGAGGAATGGGAAAATGAGGTGCCCTTCAGAGCACATTGCTATTTATCTCGGTCACCCTCCTCCTTCTCCATCCTAGCAGCACATAAATTACCAGCACTGCTGCCAAATGCTGCATGTAATTGTGTGTAGCAGAACATCCCAGAGGAAAAGAAGAGCCATCCTCTCTGCTATCACTGAGGCATGCCAGAGAGTGCTAGAATGAAGATTGAGCGGGCCCACCTTCTCTCTTCCCATCTCCCTCACAATCTAGAGAGCTCAGTCAGGGTCCAGCCAGTCAGCAGCCAAAAACAGGAAGAGAAATCTGGGTGGGAAGTGGATAAGCAGTGTCGATAAAGAAACAGAGAGCATTTTACTGGTCAGATGAGGCAAACCTACCCAAGAGAAAATATTGCCACCTACATTTTAATGGCTCAGGGATGGGTGCTCTCCACGTCTATTTTAGTAAATCAATAGAAACAAACAAACAAACATGATTTGGGTAATCACTGAGCCACACAAGTTCTGTAATAATGACCTCACTTAATTCCTACTGCAGCCCTCGGGGACAGATTAGCCTAAGGACAGCTAGAAAGCACAGAGGGGTCATTTGTCGTGGACCACCCTTTAGGACCCACATTCTTTCTTTGTCCTGGCATTCACTCATCCTCTCTGCATCTGATTCCAGTCAGTGGCCTTGCACCAGTTAAAAATCAGCCAACCAAGAGGAAATCCTTGGGAAATCCCCAAATGCATACAGGCCTCTTAAAAATCAAAAAGAAACTATACTGAGTGGCCAGATTATTATGACCTCTGAACGCATAAAAATCTGGCCACTCAGTGTATATATCCTATATAAGAAAAGGCTAATATGCAAATTGTCCCCTCGACCAAGAGTTCTACCAGCAGGCAGGCCGGCCAACCATCTATATCACCTCCCTTGGCCAGGCTGGCTGGATCCCACCCATGCATGAATTCATGCACTGGGCCTCTAATATATTTATATATGGCATATGTGTGTGTGTGTGTGTGTGTGTGTGTGTGTGTGTGTGTGTGTATACTGAGTGGCCAGATTATTATGCATTCGGAGATCATAATAATCTGGCCACTCAGTGTATTCTCATAATTCATCACTGTCAGTGAGAATTAAGTTTGACTGTAGATAAAACTTAAAATAAAACAAACAACTATGACTTGGACAATTCTCTCACCCCCAAAAAATTCTGGCAAAGAGCTCCAATATAGAAAATAAGAACCCAAATTTTCCCTATATCTGTACTATGTCACCCTCAGATCATCTTTTCTTCTCTAAGTCACTTTAGGATCCAGTGTCCGCTGGACCACTGCCATCACCTATGAATGCAAGGTAAGGAAGGAGAGGCAAGGAAGGGAAAGTGGCCATCCCTTCATTAGAGGCCTTTCTAATTTTTTTATCCACAAACTCCGGCTCCTATTATGGCCAGAAATATGGACATGCTTACACTAGCTGCAAGGGAGCAAGCATAGCAAATGTAGTTCTACACTGAGCACGTTGTCATCCTGACATGTGACCACAGGACTCTGTTCCTAAAGAAAGAAGGCAAAATAAAGAGAAAGGTAGCCAGCAGCTGTCTCTGACACAATTGCCACCACCCACCACGTCATCAGCACTCTTCAGTGTTTCTTATGCTACAAAGCTTAACGCAGTTCATTGCACAATAGCCCTATGAAGACATTCTCCCCATTTTACAGGTGGGAAAGTGGGGCTCACAAATACTAAGTAACTTCTAAAAGGTCATCGAACTGAGATGTGAACCTGGAAGATCATTTGTTGTTAATAATATTTGTCCTGATGGTTAACTCATGAAGTACCCACTTGGCATAAATGTTTAATGTGACCAAAGTTAATTGAGAAGAACCTCATTTTTAACTTGAAGGCAAGTATTTATGAGATATTATATAACTAATCTGTCTAGTTCCAAAGCCCACGATTCTAACCACTGCACTATACTCACCCTCTCATGGTAGTTTCAGGCACTGAACAGTAGTAGAGAAACTATGGAATCAGGAGACTTTCAAACTAGGCCTGGAGGAAGCTACCTGCTATGCTGGAGCATGAAGCAACTCTAACACCTTCAGAAACCTTACCCTAGGAAGGGATACATTATTCACATTTTACTGAGAAAAATACCAGAAGCACTAAATCAATTCAGTCTCTCCCCTCTCTTCCTCTCTTTCTCTCTCACACAGACCACACACACACACACACACACACACACAGACCACACACAGACACACACACACACACACACACACACACACACACACTTAAACTTTCCATTCTTCTATCAACTAACAGAACTATTATATGGAACAAACCCTCACTCTTGCCCTTCTTTGTCCTCTACTTATAGCTGAAGATTAATTTATCTCCTTAACTTATTCCTATTGCGTCCTGAAACCTCCTTCATAGTTGTTTTGCTTAGCAGTTCTTTTTCATGACTATTTCAAGAGAGAGGCTGACCTGGTTATAACCCCACTTGTTGACCTGCACATCCTCAGGCATAATTGAATGCCAAATTCCCAAATGGGGTAACAAGGTCAGCAGCAAAGAAAAATACAGCTTCCCAGATGCTACAGAGAAAAGTAAACATTCTTTTAGACTCCTTAGCAAAATGTCAAACTATGCAAAGCCTTAGCCAATAGGATTAGATGGCTCAGCCAGGAAAACCTGAACATTGCCTGATACTGTTCCCTTTAATGCTCTCTAACAGGATTATGTTAATGCAAAAAGCAAACATACCTGAAGATTCCATATACCGAACTGGACTTCACCACTCATTTCCACCCTTCACAGGGTACCTATTCAAGTTCTGCCTCTAGTCAATACTAGGGATACAGGTGCAAGAAAGCCCAGGACCCTGCCTTCAAGTAACTCTGTCTAGTGGGGAGCCAGACACATGAGTCAACAATCCCAGGACATGGATTTAGAGATCTGCCTGCTGAAGGATAAAATGTTTTCAACTCTGAGAGGATATTCTGAGGGCTGTCTGGAAGAGATAGGATTGGAGAGTGGGCCTTGACTCCTGATGTTGTTCAGAGGTAGTGAGCCTCTCGTGGTGAACCTCAGCACTCTTTCTTGGACCTGTAATAAGGGTTTTATTTGTCCCCGGTCCAGAAGCAGATCTACCTCCACATGTATTAGTGATTAGCATTGACTCTGATTATTTCTTGGGGAGATTGAGAAAATGTTCAATTATGCACTAAAAAACAAACTGAATTTTTAAAACCCTATGAAATATTTCTTTCTTCTTGCTAAAGTTGCTCTCCAGCTCAAAGCAGCCTCACTTCTTCCCTCTTGCCCCCATCCCCCTTCTAATCTCATCAATGTCTGAATCATCAGTTCCCAGCCTCAGCCTGCATATTCATCTCAGAAAAGACAATCAGACAGGAGTACAAAGGTTTGCAAAGGGTCTCCTGAGAAAGCACTTCAGGGTTTCATGCTTGTTTTGCAAGCAGGCCCTTGGAGAATCTCTCCCTACCCCAGGCTGCTAATCAAAATGTTTACCCAACAAAAACCAGGGCTGAGGAGAAAGAGCTATCATTCTGCTCCCAGGAAAATAAAATGTTCTCTAGATCATGAACTGAGAAGGCTTTTACTAGGTGCAGAGGGTAGAAAAGGAGTTCCAGGTAAGGCAATAGCAAAAGCAAGGACAAGAAGTTATGCAGTTATGCAAGTGGATGTCCAACCAAGTGTTTGGGAAACAGCAAAGGGACTGCTGTGGCCAGAACAAAGAGAAAGGGATGAGTGTAAAAGGAGTGAGCCAGAGAGATGAGTCAGATCACTCTTCTGTTCCAGGTGTGTTGGTTTTATTCTGGAAGTTAGTGCCACATTACTGTACTGCGTTCCAAGCTTCCATTTTAATTTCTCTAGGTGTCACTGCCATTCTTAAAGGGGATGATTAATTAGCCTGTTCCTTTCTTGTGTTTCATCAGAAAGTAAAAAGCAGAGATAGTAAAGTTTGGATACAGCCTTAAATTCAATGTTGTAGCTTAGTAACTTAGGGATTATATATAATAACTAGAGACCTAGCACTCAAAATCATACATGGTAGCCTGCTGCTGCTTGCTGCCCTGCTGCTCTCACTGCCCTGCCCACCCACTCATCACCTGCCTTGTTGTGATCGGAGCCTGTGGACTGTGAGGGGGGGAACCAAGTGGTGCTCAATGCACCTCATGGTGACCAGTTGTTTGGTTGCCCTGGTCGTCACAGACACTGGCTTTTTATATATATATAGATGTGTGAATGTATGTATACACATGGAGAGAGAGAGAGAGAGAGTTGATTTTTCTGTTACATCTGCCTTATATAGCTTTTAAGTTTTTAAAATTTTTATTTATGACTAAAGGCCTAGTGCATAAAATTTAAGCACAGGTAGGATTCCTAAGCCTGACCAGGGATCAGGGCCAATCAGGTTCCCCACCTTCCTGCTTCTTCTTTCCCTCGCTCCTTCAGTGTCCCGCTGCCACCACTGCTGGTCACCTGCCATGTTCTGCACCTCCCCCTGGTGATCAGTGTAAATCATAGCAAGTGATTGAACTCCCAGTCTCCCGGTCAAACTCCTGAGGAGACAATTTGCATATTAGTCTTTTATATATAGACTAGAGGCTAGGTGCATGAAATTTGTGTATGGGGATGGGGGGAGCATCCTTCAGCCCAGCTGGCTCCCTCTCCAATCTGGGACCCCTTGAGGGATATCTGACTTCCCGTTTAAACATCCCTCTCACAATCCAGGACTGCTGGCTCCCAACTGCTCACCTGCCTGCCTTCCTGATTGCCCCTAACTGTATCTGTCTGCCAGCCTGATCACCCCCTAACCACTCCCCTGCCAGCTTGATTGATGTTTAACTGCTTCCCTGTCAGCCTGTTTGCCCCTAACTTCCCTCCCCTGTGGGTTTGGTCACCCCTAATTTCCTTCCCCTAAAGATCTGGTCACCCCTAACTGCGCTACCCTGCAGGCCTGGGTGCCCCCCAATTGCCCATCCTTGCAGGCCTAGTCACCCCCAACTTCCCTTCTCTGCAGACCTGGTCACCCTTAACTGCCCTCCCCTGCTGGCCATCTTGTGGTGGCCATCTTGTGTCCACATGGGGGCAGGATCTTTTGACCACATGGGGGCAGTCATCTTGTGTGTTGGAGTGATGGTCAATCTGCATATTACTCTTGTATTAGATAGGATAGAGGCCTGGTGCATGGATGAGGGCCAGCTGGTTTGCCCTGAAGGGTGTCCCAGATCAGGGTGGGGATTCCCTTGGGGAATGGGGTGTTCTGGGTGAGGGGCCTGTGGTGGTTTGCAGACCAGCCATGACCCCCAGTGACCAAAGTGGAGGCCCTGGAATCTGGGATTTATTTATCTTCTACAATTGAAATTTTGTAGCCGGGAGGGGAGCCAAGCCTTCTGCTTGCACAGCCATTGAAACTTTGTTGCCTTAAGTGGAGGCCTGGGCCTGCCAGGGTGTGTGGAAAGCTTGCCTTCCTCCATCACCAGGGGAAACCCAAGCCGTTCTCCTAGCCATCTTGGTTGGGTTAATTTGCTTATTTGTTAATACTCGCTCTGATTGGCTGGTGGGCATGGCTGATGGGCATTGTGAGCGTAGTGGAGGTATGGTCAATTTGCATGTTACTCTTTTATTAGATAGGGTAGATTTATTAGATAGGATAGAGAGAGATTTGTTGTTCCACTTATGCATTCATTGTATGTGCCCTGATCAAGAATGGAACCTGCAACCTTGGCATATCCAAATGATCTCTAACCAACTGATCTGCCTGACCAGGCCTTGCTTTTAATTTTTGATTCCATTGTTATATTTTTCATTTAGATTCCACCAGTTTCCAAAGAGAGAGACAGAACATAGCAATTGAAACAGATTACTGTTAAAAAGAGTATAAAAAGCTTTATTCAAGATAGAAGACAATAATCAAGTATTTTAAAAAGAGATTAGGAAAATATTATATTAAAAATTCTGATTAAGGAAAGCTACTGCTAAGTAAAAAAGGACAGTGCTCCAGCAGGCAGGTTAAAAATACACATGTGATGGGCTTGGGAAAGGAAACTTCTCTAGGCTCTGAAAGGAAGAAAAAATGTGTTCTCTGGGGATTCTCCTTAAAGGACAATTATTTTTTGGCTAAAGAAAAAAATGGGTGCTAAAAGTCAATTAAAAAATAATCCCCTTTATTTCCTTGTTTCCTTTCAATACTGTATTGAATCTCAAATTTCAACATAATTTTTTCTTTGTTCTTGTCCTACATCCTCCTTAAATGTGTTTCAAAAAAACAAAAAGCACGCACCAGCTCAAATTGGTATTTCTCTTCCAATTCTATTTATCCGACAGCATTGACAGGCTTTGATTTGCACACAGGCACAAATTTAACTGAAGTGTCATTATATGACCTTCCCAGCCAAGAATGTTAGGTAAGGGTTAGTGGACGTCACCACCAAAAATGGAAAAATTAAAGATTACTACTTCTCAATCCTTGTTAACATGAAAACATAATTACACATTTTCTGTTTTTCAGAGGCGAGGGTTATACCTGTCAGAGCACCTATTCGTGTGCAATCTTGTTGTCACCATGAGAAGGAAAGCATCAATTTATTTGTCAATGTTGGTTTGAAGTGAGCTGCATGAACTAATAATGATTATTAAATTAATAATGATAATAATAGTTACTGGCCGTTGAATGCCTTCTGTTCTAAGTGCAAAGACTTTTCAAAGAGTATGTCATTTAGTTTGTACAACAATTCTATGTATTATTCCCATTATATTAATGACAGCCCACAGATGGCAGAGGTTAAGTAACTGCCCTACTTCAAGCTAGTTGCAAGACAAAATTCAAACTCATGTGTCATCTAACTCTATGCAGATTGTGGAACAACATCTTGAATAATATTTGCAATAGAAATGTTACCACCATGCAGATTATGGCATTAAAAACCACAGATATCACTACAAAAACACTCTGGTCTGTAAAGGTGATTCTGTAGGAAGCAAGAACAGCATAGTGGGGCTGTCAATCCAGTGTTTCTGGTAAGAATTGCTCATCTATCACCCACTCGATTCACTGGGATATAGGCTTCATTTTGTCTAAGGTGATCCAGACTCCATGGTTCCTGAGTGTTGTTGGTCCATGGATGACCCAAGATAAATAGAGTAGACTTCTTCTTTTTATGAAATTTCCACTTGAGATTAAAATATTTCAGTCTAGCCCAAACTATTGAAAGGAAGAGATGAAAATTTAGGTGCTATTCTGTGAGCTAACTATGGTTTCTACCAGTTGGCCTACAAACACTGTCTGCAAAGAAAGAGAAATGAAGTTAACCTGAGGACAGGAGAAGGTGGGTGAACTTGAGGACAGAGGAAGGTGGGTGAGGTCTGGACAGGCTATGGGCATCCAACTTCTGATTCCCATTCATTCCTGAGCACCAGCTAACTCCCTGCTCTGTGCTCTTCAAGGCCAATCTATGTACTTTTAACAAGCCCCTCCTCTTTTCTGCTTAAAGTAGATCTCAGATTCCTTCTCCATGGGACCAAAAGAGTCCTAACTGCTCAGGATATTCAGATCAAAGAAGGTCTGGAGTTTCCTAGATTCAAGTAATACTATCTTTTAGGCCTAAGTTAAGGAATTCTATACAAATCCTGAGAGATCTGAGGGTTGACTATTGAACATGCCCCTCAGGTTACCCTCTCTCAGATGTCAGTAATCTCTGTTTACATTTTGGAGAAAAAAAAACTGAAAAACTATTTGAAAGTTAGATTCAGGCAAGGATCTGAAGAGTCAGCTTTCTGTATTCAGAATACTTGGATCCAGGAGCTGCCAGGCATGAGGAGATTTGAGATTATGCTTTTGATATAATAAATAAAGATGGGCTGACAAAGTGAGAACCTTCATATGAGCATTGCACAGCATGTGGTTTAAGGCCTAGAAGAGAGGTTGGTTCCACATTAAGGGCTGCCTTAGTACACAGTAAAACTGGGAGGGCCTCCAATGGCCTAGTCACAATCTACCTTCCACTTCGCTCCAGGGCCAAGGTCCCCTAGCCCAATGGTCAGCAAACTGCGGCTCTTTGGCCCCTTGAATGTGGCTCTTCCACAAAATACCACGTGCAGGCACACATGTACAGTGTGATTGAAACTTCATGGCCAATGTGCAGAAGTCGGCTTTCGGCTCTCAAAAAAAATTTCAATCGTTGTACTGTTGATATTTGGCTCTGTTGACTAATGAGTTTGCCGACCACTGCCCTAGCTAAACTATTCTTCTTATCTAAAGGGCCTGGTGAGCCCTGGCTGACTTAACTCAGTTGGTTGGAGTGTAATCCCGGTTGTTGGTTAAAATCCCAATTGGGGTACATACCTGGGTTTCAAGATCTGTCTACAGTTAAAGTATGTATGAAAGGCAACCAATTGATGTTTCTCACATCAATGTTTCTCCCCTCTCCCCCCGCCTTCCTCTCAAATTAATAAACATATCCTCTGGTGAGAATTAAAAAGAGGAAATGAAACCCCTGCTTATCCCTGTGGAGAGGATTTCTGTTCCCTGACAACCCAGGGAATTAAATCATCCAACCACATCCCACCACCACCACCACCACTGTTCTTCCCACCATGAACCTAGAGCCACCTCACCATCTTTATGCTGCAAAGCCTGCCTTCCACAGCCCATGGTTGTTCATTTGATTCCCAAGTTCAATTCGTCTGTGGCCCTTTGCAGTGCAGTGTCTCCTATCCCAGTCTGTGAGTATGTGTGATGAACACACTGCTCTCAGTTTTATCAGTCCAGTGTTAAATGCCACAAATCTAGCCATCCCCATAACTCCAGGGTGGTTCAGCAGTGAGCTGAAAGGCAGGTGATTAAATGTAGCAGCACAGAGCTCTGTCAGGGGTGGGACTGGGTGGGCCGACAGAAAAAAAGAAGAAAGATCAGTTAAATGAGATGAAGCCATTTTTCCTGTTCTTATTAACCACATGTATGTCTTTTCCATTTTTTATTATCCCAGCTCTGATGATCCTCTTCAGAGTTGTGTTGTTGTTTTTTTACTCCGCTGGTATGTTCATCTGTAAAATGGGGATAATATAGTACCTACTGCATTGTATGGGGTTATAATAATGTCTTCATAGCACTTAGTGCAACTTCAACACACACAAGTTCTTAGTAAGCATTAGGAAAAAAAAATTTTTAAGAGTGGAACTTTGGTCTCAACCTTTGAGAACATTTAATTCAATGAAGACTTGATTATAAAAGAGTTATGATCCATACAGGAAAATGTGAAAAACCCAAATGAATCAATCATAAAACAAAGCTATCCTGGCCAGGTAGCTCAGTTGGTTGGAGCATCTTCCTGTACACAAGAGGTTTCTGGTTCAATCCCTGGTCAAGACATGTGCTAGAGGCAACCGATTGATGTTTCTCTCTCACATTGAAATTTTCTCTCTCTCTCTCTCTCTCTCTCTCTCTCTCTCTCTCTCTCTCTCTTTTTCTCTTTCTCTCTGAAAAACCAATAAACATATCTTTGACTGATGATTTTTAAAAAGCTACATAATGCATGATCTAAAGTAATAAAATGTGCAGAATTAAAAATCTTTCCAATTAGCCATGTAAAACAGAAAGATTAATGTGGGTGGAGTTTGCCAATTAAATTTTTGGGAAGAAGTACTTGATCTTGACCTTAACAATGTATGCAATTGTTAGAAAGAGGGGAATTATATTACATGGGAAATTTCTCACAGGCTATGGTTCTTTAAAATATTGCAATTGAAAAAACTGTATTTGGCAAGATCTGGTTTTGTAAAATGAAAATATTGAATCTGCACTTATCTATAAATACCTAGGTCAAGCCACATTCTCTCCAGAAAGCTGACCTCATCTAAGAATCTGTTGCTGCCTCCTCTAAGTTACCACTGTACCAGGGCATGTTCCTGCATGGCCTCCATGCTCCATCATGTAACTTACCTGTGTACTAGGCTTGAATCTCAACCACAAACTTAGATGTCAAGTGAATGTAACTTTCTCTACTTTTTATAACTCAATGTCAGCCCAGGATGTCATCATTTCCAGAAGAATTATACAGTACCAAAGCTGCAACATGGGAGTAATCTCAGATCCTTGAAGTCATCTATCCATGAGAGCTGAGAGATCCATCTCCCTGCCTGGCACCAGACTTTGGTTTATCTGAGTTGACCTTGGCCCTGTCCCCATGTTCTTCAGCTGAGATACTCTCTCCATAACTTTCCTGCAATTTTAGGCACAAGAAAATCATGTGACTGATAAAGACCCTGACACACTGCCATTCCTTCTTTAGAGTCTTGCCACTTTCCCAGGACTTCACCCACTAAAATGGTGTTTGCATCCTCTCTCCCAGGATCCACCAACATCAGGGTTATCAGTTCTGCAACTCTCTCTCTTTCTTCTCCAAGCCATCCTTTTCTAGTTAAAAAGATGGAGGAAGCCCAGCCAGTGTGGCTCAGTAATTGAGTGTTCACCTATGAACCACAAGTTCACCAGTTCTTATTCAGGGCACATGCCCAGATTGCAGCTCAATCCCCAGGAAGGGGTGTGCGGGAGACAGCCAATCAATGATTTTCTCTCATCATTGATATTTCTCTCTCTCTTGCCCTTTCCTTTCCTCTCTCTCTAAAATCAATAAAAATATATTTAACAATAGATAAATAAAAATTTACAAAAATAAAGTGCAGAGGAGGTGAGAGAACAATATTCATTTTGTCTCCCCAATAGTTTTTCTAGTCCATGAGTCCTTTCTGTTCCCCATAAAAAATGAAACTAGAAACCAGAAGCCAGAAACTGATTCTTCTTTTCTCTTCTCTCTACTGTCAATTTTCTTCCCTAAGTGAATGAGCACAGACCTGCCTTGCTGCTTAAATGAAAGAAAGGTCCACAGGAAAATCAAAGAGACCAGGGAGAGAAACTGTTCGTTTAAAATTATTGACTTACCAATTATGCCTGTGATCTGCCTCCTTATTAATCTGAGCTCCTTCGCTAAATGAAGACTGTGGTATCCACCATTGTCTCCCCTGTGCACCCAGGAAATCAGACAGGACCCCAAGGGAAAAGGGCCATTAAATAAGTGAGTCAGGACTTGGACTTGGTAAAGGGAGGGTAGGAGGCAGCCAATCCATGATTTTCTCAGCTTTGTTCCAGAGGTGAATATCCCTTGCCTGAATCAGTCGCATCAGATGCCTTTGGAAGGGACTAAGCATGAGAGGAATGGCCAGGCAGAGCTTAGAGAGGAGGCATCAGTGAGCAATGACTTCTATGCCACCCTTGCCCAATGTACAGTGACACTAAACTGTTTCACATACATGGAAATAAGTCTTAAAAATGAACTCATGAAAGTTGTACACTATAAAAGAGTGATTTCCTCCATATCAGTGGTTCTCAAAGTGTGTGGTTGCTGTTCCAGCATCAGAATTACCTGGTGGGAAAATCCTAAGCCCCTCTCAGACCTCTGAAATTCTGGCAGTGCCTTCCAACAACCTGCGCTTTTCACATGCCTTCTGGGTGATTCTGCTGCAACTTGACTTTGAGAACCCTTCTGTGTGCTGTGGAAGGTGACAGAGGACAGTGAGCTGTGTGTGTGACAGGAAGATGGAACCATGGGCAGTGGGGCTTCTGCCACTTACTGAGTTTGCTTAGGGGCATGGCATTTATCCTTCCTGAGATTTTCTCTTTTTTTTTGGACTAAAACAGTGGTTAACAATAATACATATTTCTCATGGGTTCCCATGAGAATGGAATGCAGTAATGTATATGAAAGATCCTCCTAATTGTTAAAATGCCATTGAAATGTCAGGCAAGCAGGGAGGCAATTTTTTTAAAACCCAGCAGCGGTAGCTGAAGACAACTTGATTGGAGGTGTTAGCACATCTGCACAGCCCTCTGAGGGCCTGAATAGCTGTTAGGGTCAGCCCCACATCTCAGCAAACTCAACAGCCATTTGTCTGCTTTTGCCAACACATATGAGAGCCCCTTTTCTCCTTGTCTGCAGCCTCCCGGAACCCGGTTCTGAGAACAGGTAGCCACTTCTGCCCGATGTTCTCCCTGCACTGTGAGTACAAATGATGATTTACAAAGGGCATGTCTTAATGATATCTGACTCAGTGTGTTCTTACTGCACTCCTTCTCAAAAGCACCAGTGGGAGAGAAAAGAGCGAGGAGGGAGAGAGGAATGGAGAGGGGGCTGCATCAACTTGACAACCTGCAGGCTCCCTCTGCATGTCTCAGCATGGCTTCCTGCAAGGCTGGCCACTGTGTTAGAAATAAAGGGATAATTGGGGCACCCAGAGATCAGAGTCGAGGATCTGAGGAGGAGGTTTGATTCAGGTCTGGGCAAGCAGTTTGCTCATCCCTCTTTACTGTTTCCAGAACAAAGGTGTGCGGCATCTCAACAGCCCTGCGCTCTGTTGGGAATGGCCTTCCATGAGCTCCGTCAGGAGGATGGACCACAGAACATGAATATCAAAGAGCTCCTCTGCTAGACTGTCAGGTTCAGCTCTGTCTCCTAGACTCCCTGTGGGCCTTTCAGGCTCAGTGCCGCAAGAAAACTGAGGAACATGAGAAACACAGTACAACGGGGCCAGAAGGGGGCTAGCAGATCCTCCTGTTATTCTGATGTGCCCTGGAGTTAAGGCAGATCTTCCTCCCCACCTCTAGTCACCGTGGTACTGAGATTATCTGGCAAAAAGAGAAAACCAGGAAGTTTCGCCTCATTGTAGATTTTTTTTTTCAAGGATCAAAGCTGAGAAGTAATGCCATTTTTCAAAAGGGGGGAAATTGATACAATCAATGTATTTTCTTCTACAAAGTCAGATGAGATGGCCTCAAATCATGACCAGTTCTGTGATGCAAGCATCCCAGCAATTTTATTTGCTAGAAATTTTGGAAAACTATAGTCCTTTGATACACAGAGTTACAACTCTAAGGGTAAAATTTTAGGAACTATTTTTATCTAGTGCCTAAGATTAGTCTCAAGCTCAAGCCTTTCACCTAAACAGTGTACCCTGGTCCAAGTTCCTGAAGTATAAATGAAAATTGAATTATGCTATTAGCTCCTGAGTTCTGACAAGACAGCAAACTCAATTGTCACCCAAAAGAGAAAAGATGAAAGCCTTCCTTCTTCTGTCTCTAAACAAATTTTGTAGATTGGTTTAAAGCTCATAACAATACTGAGAAAGGAGGGCAAGGCAGGGTGTGCTCCTGGCTGCCTGCCTCCTTGCAGGTGGCTCACAAATGCTACTGGCTTTGAAGGACCCAGAAATGGGAGAATGACCATAAAAAGGAAAAATAGCTCAACCCTCTGGTTTTATAAACACAATGTCTCCATTATCTTCTTACTGGCTCTTTCCTAAGCCTGCAGCTATAGTTTTTCACATTTTTATTTGTACAAATGCCAATTTAGCTCCAGAAACAAAGTAAGCCACAGGTCTCAAATATACTCTGAAAACTGGAAATTCGTGTTTGGCCAGAGTCTTATCCAAGTTGAGCCAAGGTCTGCAGCCATCTAGCTTTTCTTTGTATTTTTACGGCCAGTGCAAGAGGATCCGAACTGACATTATCTCTAGTTGAAAGGATTTTGGACATCAGCATAATATGAGCTATAGAAATTCACCTCATAGCAATAGGACTTAAAGAGACTGCATTATGCTTCCTAAGATCTCAAAGCAGATCACTGATATGGAATGAAATATCCAATGATCTCTGATCACTCTTTTAGCCTTTATGATCACAGAACCATCTTCTAGAGCTGCCCTGTGCTTGATCTTCATATGACAGAGCAGGGATTTCCCATAAAGTGCAAGGTTTGGATTCAACAGACCACCCCACCTCCACAATCAGAATTCAGGAGTTTCCTGGGAAGACAGCAGGTAAATATATCCAGAATGCATGGAGCTTCCTGAGAGAGGAAAGGTCAAGAACTAGACTTCATTCGCTTTTGAGGTTAATGGTTTTATTACAATTTTACTGTCACACCTTTAACATCTATCAGAAGGGTGGGATAGAAGAGCCCATATGTAAAAAATGCTTGGTAATTGGTGGCTCAGTTAATGCATGGAGCCTGAGGAATGGGCTGGGCAATTCCATCAGAGCAGCCTTTCAGAGCACATTACAATGAATACCTTCCATGCTGGCTCACCTCCAGAGCTCTTCCCTCCTCCTTCATTTGGGGTTGTTTTTTCCCCAGGGGCTGCCTCCTATTTATTGATTTCTTCTCTTGATCTGTTATAGGACCTTCTCATAAACTTCCTTGCCTCCAAGCACCTAAGTTCCCCCAAACACCACACACACACACACACACACACGCACGCACACACACACACACACACACACACACACACACAGACATCTTTTAGTTGAATAGATCTTCACTCTATTTCACCTATCATTTTCCAAAAAGAAGCTGTGGGTGGTTGGGATCCATATGACCAAAAAGAAATTGATGTAAATAAATGAAAGCACAGAGACTACTCAGGAGAAAACTGCAATAGTCCCCACATAAAAGGAAGGTACATTGGACAAGGGCTTGATTAGTGGAGATGGTGAGAAGGAATCAGAACTTAAGGTGTTTGCCAATAGATTGGATGTCACGTAAGAGGAAAATAGAAGATTTCATGAATCCTACACTTTTGTTTTGAATGGTGGTGCCACTCTCCAAGATGAAGAAGACTGGGAGAAGTTTGACAAGAAGCACCCAGCAGAAGGTCATGTTCAATCCTAAGTCTTGAGGTGCCTACTTCACATCTAACCAGGAAGGCTAAAAAAAACTGCTTAATATAGAAATGTGGAGCCAGAGACATAGATCTGAGAAAAATAATACAGAATAACCTATTTTGTAGCCTTAACTGGTAAAGTGGGACATTTTAGTTAAATGATTCTACTGAGGGCCTAGTATGTGTCAGGTGTTATGGGCAAGTTAAGATTCAAGACCCCAGTTAATGAGTCTCATTATTGATGTTTCTCTCTGTCTTCCTCTTCCTTCCTCTCTTTGAAATGAATAAAAATGTATTTAAAAAATATTCAAAAAGACCAAGAAATTTGATCCAAGTCCCTAAGCTGAGTGTCTGACTCAAACAAATCATATCTATTCCTGTATCTAGTCATCTGTTGAACATTTATTAGGTGCCTACCAGGTGGCAGATACTGTGAGATTTAAAAGGTACTAGAATCAAAGAGATACTTGAAACAGAATAAATGCTGAGTAAACGTTAGTCAATATCATTATTCATAGTTGAGGAGTTAACGTCCTAGTGGAGAAGAAAACGGATAAACATAATTATGGAAATCTTTGGAAGAGTAACATTAGAAATCACACAGAACATTGTGACAGTACCAAGGAAAGGTGCCTACTCTGAGCCAGAGGCTCTGTGTCTCTCTGACACCAGTTCATGCTCTCTCTGTCCATCGTGTTTGTAATTGAGCCCAGGGCACCAGCTCAGCTGTGGCAGAACTGAAAACATATCTCAGTTGGATGAGTCCCTATTGGGACTTTATGCACTGGTGACATCACTGTACTAGAACCAGGTTGCCACATATTTGAGGCACCCCCAGAGCTATTTCTGTGACCTACATTCTCCATTTAAAAATTCCATATTTCAGGTTCTAGTCCAGTTCATAGGCAGAAATTTTTAAAAACTCAAAATACAATGAGCAGCAGTAGAATCCAATATCCACAAAGGTCTATTATGGTTTCTACCAAAACAATTTTTCTCTCTGAAAGTACCCCCATCTTTAGAAAGATAATCAAGTCAAGACTAATTTATTTGCAATAAACCTGGTCTGAATATTTATTAGTTCAGCAAGAATAGTAATTAACCACATAGATTCTTTTCCATCTGGTTTGCTAGAATTTTTCATAAGGAATCTTCATATTGAACTTAAGAAGGCCTCTCAAGGCTAAGAAGCCAAGCTACATACTCGCCATCGGATTTCACCTGCATTACCTATAACTTGGGTTAAATCCTCTCTTCTTAACATCCCCAACATATCCTGAGGTTCTTTCTTTGCATCTTCCAGGAAGCAACCTTTGTTTCTTACCTGGAAATACAGCTGAGTACATGTAAGCAAAGTACCAGCTGTTTTACCGAGAAACTTTTATTGGCTTCCAAAGTCAATCTTAATTCCTTAAAGCAAGCATGTCAATCTCAAAGGCTAACACGGGCCAAATAAATGAGGCATGTGGCCTGCAGGCCAATGAGTTTGACATGCTTGCCTTAAAGCTTTCTGGTCATATCTGGTCATATCTGCATGTCTCTCTTAAATGTGACCTTCAGTCAAAACCTTATGTCCTGTTACAAAAAAAAACACACACATTTTTATTGAACTCATGCAAAGAAACAAGTTGCTATTATCTTACTTTATCTTTATAGCAAGCATGGGACATAAGTAAAATTATTACTCCCTTTACACATGAGGGAGCCAGAACAGGAACCTGGCAGTGCAATGCAGAGCCTGCATTCTTTATCACAATGCTGAGCACTGTGTTCTGCTAAATGTACACCAGGAAGAGGCATCATGTTCACCCTCATGGCTGGTGTCCCTCCGCACACCAGCACTGACACCCAAGACAGTGTCTTCCCTAAGGAGCACATCTCCTATCTGCCAACCACTGCTCAGCCCACCTTCTGCCTCACTACCACTCCCTCTGCTCTCTGCAGACATTCCCCAGCAAGGCGTCCCAACTCACACAATGGTTTGGCTTCTCTGCACAGACCTGATTTATACTGTCCAGAAACCTGCATAAAATAACAGATTCTTCATAGATACTAGGAGCCCTTTCTGTTCTGCTGCCAGTTTTATGCCGTTAAACTGCCCACCCATCTACTGATAAAATACAATAATGTGATTTATCTCCAAGCACAGAAACATTTCAACAAATTGGATTTACTTTATCTTCTAGAAAATGTTATTTGTAGATGTCCTCTGTACAGCATGGTCCTCATGATAAGTTGAGATGACTTTGAGAAAAAGAAAAATAACTTTATTTATACTCACTTTCCCATCTGATTCCGAGAAAGATTTGTCTGCCCCATACTCTCCCTGGAGCCTTTGAACAGCTCCCAGAGAGCAATATTTTATTCCCCTTCCACTTCTATCCTAACCATGGGTTCTGCTTCCTAGAAGAGGGACTCAAGGGTCAAGTGAGAAAGTGGGCCATTTCCTCATCCCTAACCTGTGTCCATCATCCCTCGAACTGTTAAGACAATAATGACCCAGGGTCTTATATCATTTATTTCCAGTCTCTCTCACTCTGTCCTCATCCTCCTGTGGTTCAGAACCTCACCCATTTGCCCAGATCTTAATCTTTTCTCAACAGCCCATTGAAGTTCATAAGTTATTTCAGCCAACCACTCCTTTACTCTCTTTTTTTTCCCCCCTAAATGGTTCCCAAACTGCCCTCACTTAGCTAATCCTGTCCAATAGAGCTCTCTTCATAGCTCTGTCTTTAGGAAGGATGCTTTTCTGGCAGCCCTGCTTATTATTTTAGGGCATATTTTGTAGTTTGCTTGCAGAGCTATAGACAGATGGTAGTCAGTGTAGGTAGAGAGAATTACTGTTCTCTTCATGCTGCTTTGTCTACTCTTAGATTCTTCCATTTCAATCACAATCCCCTCCTCCTGGGCCTCCAGCTAGAATCAGTCCTGCCCTTTATCCATTACTGTTATAGCCTGATTATTCTGTTGCATTTAAGGATAACTTTGAAGCCTGCTTTCCTGTATCATCTCCACCCCAAACACACCACACCCTGGACAACTTCATCAAAAAAGAAAAAAATTTACTTTCTTCCCATATGAGGGATTCTCTCCCATGTCCACATCTTACATTTTTTTCATATAGAACTGTGTTAGCTCTAATTCATGAATTCAGAGATCATAACCTTCTTGCTTAGTTTAGTCTTTCTCTCTCACTAAACAAGATTTATTCCAAATATTTCCTCCACAGTCACTTCTTTTTTGCCTTGTTTCTCTGTTGACCATTACATTTCCCCTCTTCATTTCCTTTGTCCATGGTCCTGGATCATGGATCCAGTAATATCAGTGTAATTCTTCCTCATATCCTCATTCTTACTCTCTCCTCTCCTCCTACTGTATCCTTCAAGCTAACAACATGGTCCCAGGGGTGATGGATATAGAATATTGGGGAAGGGATGACAAATTGAGCTCCATACAACTTGACTATGTAATCGTAAGGGTTACTAAATAATTGGGCCCTTCTACAGGAAACTGTTCTACTCACAGCTTTTGCAAATGAAGCCATTGGCCTTCTCCCTGAAACCCCAGCCATGGTCTATTATACTAAGTTGGGCTCCTGACAAATATCAGTAAATTCCTAGTCAGTGAGTCCAATACCCAGTAGATGACCCATGATGTGACCTGGTACAAACCACACTGCCAAAACCAGGACAAGCTAAGCTAATCAGTTTTGTATTCTCAGAAAAGTGAGTTGTGAAATACAGAGAAATCAAGTACCTCATAATTGGAAATAAAACCAGATGTATAATAAAAAGAATAAAACTGATTCTGAGAAGTCCTAAAGTATGAGGGCAATGAGGAACACTGAGAGGCCAAGAGCAAGCTAACAGTGTAAGAAATTGAAGTTATAACCAAACAGAAACTCTAAATATGCTATGAATTTCTTACAGTAGAAAATTCAAACTCACTGAAAACTCTTTTCTCTTTATGCCTCATATCCAGGGTACCAAATCCAGTCAGTTTTGCCTGTAAATTCAACCTCTTTTCTTTCAACTGCCATTATTCTACCAAGGTTGCTCTGCTTTCAGATGAACTTTTATTCTCACCGGTCTCCAATAAGCGTCCCAGCCATTAATCTCTTCTCCATACCCTCCACACTGCCACAAGAGATATTTTTTAGAAAATAAATCTAATACACCTCACTTGGTTCTCCTTTGCTTTCCTGACAGTGTTCAGCTTTCCTAACACAGAACATATGTTGAAAGTCTGATACATAGCAAATGCACAGTGTACAGAAAATTATACTTATGTCATCATTACTCTTACCACTATTATATCAGCACCATGGTCATCATCATCTCCCTCCCCTTCTTCCATGCACCCTCAAATTAATGCATGTAATTTCAGTCTTTTTAGTATGCTTTTTTAAATTAATTAAGTGTATTTTAATTTATTGTATTTTATCAATTATGGTTGGATTCAATATTATTTTATATTAGTTTCAAGTGTACAGAATAGTGGTTAGATAACACTTATAATTTCTTATTTCCCAAGCATGGCAGAATCATTTGTGGAACCACGACTTCATGCTTTGCCCTCTTAAATGCCTAACAAACTTACCTTCTTAAACTGATTATAACTCTAAATAAAAATGGTTCTTGCCTCCTCTAGGCTTACATAGCACATGTTCACTCCCTTTGAATCAAGACAGGTTTGAGTCAGCTTTATTAGGTAGAACATGATGGAATTGCAGGACTTCTGGTAGCTTCTACTTTCTATTCATTGAGAAAGCTGTCTGTGGAGTCCTGAGCAGCAATATAAGAAGTCTGACTACTCTCAGGCCTTTGTGCTGGAGAAAATGTGTATAGGTGTTGTAGCTGCAGCTAAGTCCAGCCTTCCAGGCCTCGCAGCAAGGCACCAGCTATGTGTGCACAGCCAAGACAGTCCATTGAGCAACCAGTGTCCACTGCGTGACCTCCATGGATACCACCAATTGTCTTAAAAACTCTGCTCAAATTCCTCACCCACAAAATCGATATATATAATAAAATGATTATTGGATTAATTGCTAAATTTTGGAGTGATTGTTACCTAGCAGTAACAATTATTACATACCTGGAATAGTCTCATACACTAGAGTGGAAGTATCAAGATGAATGCTTTTTAACTGCAAAATTCTGTAAACTACCTATGAACAATTTGTGTTTGTTGAATGCACAGATCACCCAAATTACTCTACTCTGTAATGTGCCTTTCATGGCCAACAAGGCTTTAAGATACATGCTTATATAGTACAAACTCCACTTCTGATACACTTGGTCAGCAGTATGAGTCAACTGAGTTAGAAGGAACACGACAATTACACAAATCTACTTTCACATGTTTTAGATGGATCCCAATACAGATATTTCAGGCATGGGACTGACAGTTAGAAGATTGCCTTTCAAGTCCTCACTTACATGGATAAGTTCATCAAAGATCTGTGCGACCAGGAACATGGTGTATGAGTGGCACTGAGTCTGTGCCCTGGAAAAATCTGTAGGCTTTCTCCTAAAAACAAAATTTGAAAGAGCATTTAAAGTCTCATTTCCTGAGTGTAAGTTAAGATTTGGTTTATTGCTTTTCAGAGCATAACAACTGGGATGCAGTATTCTTTTTTCTCCTCGTCCTCGTCGTCGTCCTCCTTCTTCTTCTCCTCCTCCTTTTTCTTCTTTTTTGATTATTGCTGGTATTTATCTTTTTATTTTTTTAATTTTTATTAATGTATTACATATGTACATATCTTCTATTCCCCTCCACCACACTCCCATGCATGCCCAGTGTCTTGTGTCCATTGGTTATGCTTATATGCATGCTTACTAGTCCTTTGGTTGATTTCTTATCTACCCCACCCCTCCCTAACCTTCCCACTGTAATTTGACAGTCTGTTTGATGCTTTACTACCTCTGTATCTATCTTTTTATTCATCAATTTACAATGTTCTTTATTATCCATAAATGAGTGAGATTATGTGGTATTTTTCTTTCATTGACTGGCTTATTCCACTTAGCATAATGCTCTCCAGTTCCATCCAGGTTGCTGCAAATGGTAAGAATACCTTCCTTTTTATGGCAGCATAGTATTCCATTGTGTAGATGTACCACAGTTTTCTGATCCACTCATCTGCCTTTTCCAAATCTTAGCTATTGTAAATTGTGCTGCTATGAACATAGGGCTGCATATATCCTTTCTGATTGGTGTTCCTAGTTTCTTAGGATATATTCCTAGGAGTGTGATTGCTGGGTCAAATGGAAGTTCTATTTTTAGATTTTTGAGGAAACTCCATACTGTTCTCCACAGTGGCTACACCATTCTGCATTCCCACCAGCAGGGCATGAAGGTTCCTTTTTCTCCACATCCTCACCAACACTTGGCGTTTGTTGATTTGTTGATAATTGCCATTCTCAACAGGTGTGAAATGGTTTGACATTGTCATTTTGATTTGCATGTCTCAGATAATTAGTGACTTTGAGCATGTTTTCATGTGTCTCTTGGCCTTCCTTCTGTCTTCTTTCGAAAATATTCTATTTAGGTCCATTGCCCATTTTTTTTATTGGATCATTTATCTTCCTTTATTAAGTTGTATAAGTTGCCTGTGGATGTTGGAGATTAAACCTTTATCAGTGATAACATTAGCAAATATGTTCTTCCATACATTGGGCATTCTTATTGTTTTGTTGATGATTTCTTATACTGTGCAAAAGCTTTTTATTGTGATGTAGTCCCATTTGTTTATTTTCTCTTTAGCTTTCATTGCTCTAGGAGCAGTATCAGTGAAGTTCATTGGGCATATGTCTGAGATTGTGCTGCCTGTGGATTCCTCTAGTATTTTTATGGTTTCCTGCCTTATGTTTAAATCCTGTATCCATTTTTAGATATTTTTGTGTATGGTGTAAATTGATGATCTAGTTTCATTTTTTGCATATATCTGTCCAATTTTCCCAATACCATTTATTAAGGAGACTGGCTTGACTCCATTATATGTTCACTCCTCCTTTGTCGAATATTAATTGAGCACAGTGGTTTGGATAGATATCTGGATTCTCTCTTCTATTCCATTGGTTCATATCTCTGTTCTTGTGCCAGTACCAGGCTGTTTTGAGAACAGTGGCTTTGTAATACAGCTTGAAATCCGGTATTGGGATCCCTCCTACTTTATACTTCTTTCTCAGAATTGCTGTGGCTATTTGGGTCTTTTTTTTTGTTCCAGATGAATCTTTGGAGAGTTCTTTCTAGGTCTGTGAAATATGGCATTGGTATTTTAATGGGCATTGCATTGAACCTATAGATAGCTTTGGGTAAAATGGACATTTTAATGATGTTGATTCTCCAAATCCATGAGCATGGTATGATGTTCCATCTGTTTATGTCTGCCTTTATCTCTTTTTTTCAGTGTCTTGTAGTTTTTCACATATAGGTCTTTTACCTCCTTAGTTAAGTTTATTCCTAGGTATCTTAATTTTCTTGGTGCGATGGTAAATGGGATTGCTTTTTTAGTCTCTCTTTCTGTAAGTTCAATATTAGTGTATAGAAATGCCATAGATTTCTTGGCATTAATTTTGTATCCTGCTACATTGCTGAATTCATGTTTTAAGTCTATTAGTTTTTATGAAGTCTTTATGGTTTTTTATGTCCAGTATCATGGCATCTGCAAATAAGGACAGCTTTATTTCTTCTTTTCTAATTTGGATGCCTTTTATTTCTTCTTGTTGTTTAGTTGCAATGGCTAATATTTCCAGTACTATGTGGAACAGGAGTGGTGAGAGTGGGCATCCCAGTCTTATTTCTTGTCTTAGGGGAAATGGTTTTAGTTTTTGCCCATTGAGTATGATGTTAGCTGTGGGTTTACCATATATGGCTTTTATTATGTTGAGATATGATCCTTCTAGTCCCACTTTGTTGAGAATTTTTATCAAGAATTGGTGTTGGATTTTGTCAAATGCTTTTTCTGCATCAATTGATATGAGTATGTGATTTTTATCTCTCAATTTATTTATGTGATGTATTATGTTGATTGATTTGTGGATATTGTACCATCTTTGCATTCCTGGGATAAATCCTATTTGGTCATGGTATATGATCTTTCTAATGTTCTGCTGGGTCCGATTTGCTAGAATTTTGTGGAGGATTTTGGCATCTATGTTCATAAGGGATATTGGCTTGTAATTCTCTTTCATTGTGTTGTCTTTATTTGGTTTTGGAATTAGGTTGATGCTGGCTTCATGGAAGGTGCTTGGAAGTGTTCCTTCTTCTTGAATTTTTTGGCATAGTCTGAGGGGGATAGGTTTTAATTCTTTCTTGAATGTGTGGTAAAACTCCCCTGTGTAGCCTTCTGGCCCCAGGCTTTTGTTTGTTGGAAGCTTTTTGATGACTGCTTCAATTTATTCCATAGTTATTGGCCTATTGAGATGTTTAGATTCTTCCTGATTGAGTTTTAAAAAGTTATATTTTTCTAGGAATATGTCCATTTCCTGCAGGTTGTCCAGTTTGTTGGAATAGAGTTGTTTATAGTATTTTTTAACAATCCTTTGTATTTTGGGGGTGTCTGTTGTTATTTCTCCTCTTTCATTTGTGATTTTGTTGACTTGGATCCTCTCTTTTTGCTTCTTGGTGAGCCTCCCTACAGGTTCATCAATTTTGTTTATCCTTTAAAAGAAGCAGCTTTTGGATTTCTTGATCTTTTGAATTGTTTCTTTGGTCTCTATGTCATTTACCTCTGCTCTGATCTTTACTATTTCCTTCCTTCCGCTTACACTGGGCTCTTCCTGTGGCTCTCATTCTAGCTCTTTGAGTTGTAGAGTTAGGTAATTTATTACTATTGTTTTCTGGTTGTTGTTTTTTTGAAATAGGCTTGTAGAGCTATGAACTATCCTTCTCAAGACTGCTTTCATTGTGACCCATAGATTTTTGGTTTGTTGTGTTTTCATTGTCATTTGTTGCCATGATGTTTTTTATTTCTTCCTGATCTCTCTGGTAACCCAATAATTATTTCATAGCATTATGTTTAGTCCCCATGTGTTTGATTTCTTTGGATTGTTTTTATTGTAGTTTATTTCCAGTTTTATGCCACTGTGATCGGAGAAAATACTTGATATGATTTCTATCTTCTTGAATTTGAAGAGACCGTGCCTTTGACCCAACATATGGTCTATCTTTGAAAAAGACCCATGTCCACTTGAGAAAAATGCTTTGGGGTAAAATGTTTTGAAGATGTCAATTAATTTCTACTGGTCTAATGAGTCATTTAGGATTGATGTTTCTTTGCTGAATTTTGTTTAGAGAATTTTTCCAATGGTGATAGCAGGGTATTAAAGTCTCCTACTATGATTGTATTGCTGTCAATCTCTCCCTTAATATCCTCCAGGAGTTTTTTTTATGTATTTGGGCACTCCTGTATTAGGTGCATATATATATTTACCAGAGTTATTTCTTCTTGTTGGATTGCTCCATTTAATATTATGAAGTATCCTTCCTTATCTCTTGTTATGTCCTGCAGTTTGAGATATAATTTGTCAGATATAAGTATTGCTACCTCAGCTTTTTTTTTATTTCCATTTACCTGAAAAAACATTTTCCATCCCTTCACCCTCAGTCTGTGTGCGTCTTTTTTTCTGAGGTGTGTTTCTTGTAGAAAGCAAACATATGGGTCATGTGTTCTTATCCAATCCATTACCCTATGTCTTTTGATTGGGGCATTTAATGCATTTACATTTAAAGTTATTATTGACAGGTACTTATTTGTTGCCATTTTTATTCTTTACCCCTGTGAACCTTCTGTGCTTCCTATTTCTTTTTTTTTAACAACACACCCTTTAGTATTTTTTGCATTGCTGGTTTGATGGTAATAAATTCCCTTGGTCCTTTTTTGTCTGTGAACTTCCTGATTTCACCTTCAATTTTTTTTAAATATATTTTATTGATTTTTTTTATAGAGAGTAAGGGAGAGGGATAGAGCTTCAGAAACATCAATGAGAGAGAAACATTGATCAGCTGCCTCCTGCATATCCCCCACTGGGGATGAGTCCGCAACCAAGGTACATGCCCTTGACCAGAATTGAACCTGGGACCTTTCAGTCTGCAGGCCAATGCTCTATCCATTGAGCCAAACTGCTTTTGGCTCACCTTCAGTTTTGATTGATAGCCTTGCTGGGTACAGTATTCTTGGATTCAGTCCCTTCCTTTGTATGACTTTGTATATTTCATTCCATTCCCTTCTGGCCTGATGAGTTTCTATTGAGAAATCAATTGCTAGTCTGATGGGGGTTCCTTTGTAGATAACTTTCTGTCTCTCTCTGGCCACTTTTAAGATTCTTACTTTGGCGTTGGTGTTTGCCAATTTAATTATAATATGCCTTGGTGTCTGTCTTTTGGTGTTAATTTTGCTTGGGATTCTGTGAGCTTCTTGGATTTGTGTGGGTGTTTTCTTTCCTATATCAGGAAAGTTTTCTGTCATTATTTCTTCAAACAGGTTTTCTGTTCCTTGTTCAGTTTCCTCTCCTTTTGGCACCTCTATTATGTGGATATTGTTTGGTTTATTGTCCAAAGTTCCCTTGGGCTCTTCTGCTCTTTAATTTTTTTTTCTAGAATCTGCTCTACTTGGGTATTTTTTTCTATCTTGTATTCCAGCTCACTGATGTGGTCCTCTGCTTCTTCCAGTCTACTTTTGATTCTTTCTATTGAGTTCTTTATAGTAGCAATGTCATTTCTTCTTGGTTCTTCTTCATTTCCTCTTAGTTCTTACTAATATTGTCGAATTTGTCTTTCATTCTTTTCAGCCACCTATGACCATTTCTCTGAATGAATTTTTTCTCTGGCAGGTTGCTTGCCTCCATTTTGTTTACTTCCTTTTCTGGTGATGCCTGCTTTTCTTTCATATGTGGGTGGTTTCTTTGTCTGCCCATGGTCTCACTTCTCTGGTGTTTGGTTATGTACTTCTCTCCCCCTGCATTGATTTCAAGGCACAAAATACAACATAACCAGGTAAAACAAACAAGAAACTGAACAAAAATGTATTCACTATATTAATATCCACAAATAAAGGTGACCACCAGAGAGAGACAAATTAGGGGATAGGAGAGAAAGAAGAAGAGAGAAAAAAAGAATAGAAAAGAAAAAATGAAAGGATAGGAAAGAAAGGAAAAGGAAAGAGAAGAAAAGAAAAGAAAAGAAAAGAAAAGAAAAGAAAAAAGAAAAAAAGGAGTACCAAAATGAATTTGGGAGAAGGGAGTGAAAAAAAGAAATAAAAAGAAAGAGACTAAGAAAGAGAAGAGGAACAGTTTCTATATATGGGGATAAAACTACAATAGAACAGCCACTAATCCCAACAAATGCCAACAATAAGTACCTGGAGATTAATACAAACTACAAACAGCAACTAATATCAAGGGAGGTGAGGGAAAACAGAAGAAATAAACAAACAAAACAAAGCAAACAAAAGGCAAAACAAAGCAAGAAGAGTAAGCAAAACAATCTCACAAAAAAGTATTAAAAATCAATATAATCAACATTCAACAAAAATCAAAAAGACAGAAAGAAAAACAATATCTTGGCTAGGGAAGACAGAGAAGAGAAAGGTGTGTGTGGAGTTGGAGCAGGGGATTGGAAATTAGATATATAAGTGGGGTGAAATTTTAACAGGGGGTAAAAAGAAAGAATAGGGAAAATCTAAAGTAGAAAAGGGTAAGAGCAACAGCACAAAAAAAGGGGAAAATTTAGGAAGAGAGTGCTGGCATAAAGGTAGAGTTGAGATAGAGTAATATGATGCTAGTGGAAAGATGAAAATAGAATGTAGAACTCTAATCTCAAAGTAAAATAAAGTAAAATGACACTTTTTTTCAAAAAGGTAAAATAGTAGTAGTAATAATACTGATTGAAAATAAAAATGTAATAATTAAAAAGGAAAACTCAAGTGAGGAAAAAAGAAGAAAATTAGTTTCTTAAGTAAAAGATGAAAAAATAAGAAATTTAAAAATTAAAAAAAATAAAAATTAAAAAGTAGAATGTGCAGTAGTGAAGGTCATTCACTTCCTCTATTGTTCTGTTTGGTATGCCTGCTTCACAGTCAGGACAGTATTACAGTTCCCTGCGTTCCACTGGTGCTCAGTGTTGTAAGCCAGTCCTTGTTTTTAAGCAGGCAGTATGTCTTAATCTCTTTATTCTTTTGTGATTACACAAGAGTCCATTTGTGAGTCAGCCCCTAGGTGGCAGTGTTTTGGGATTGACCTCTAAGACTATAGTTCCTCTCTAGCTTATGCTTAGATCCTGCTTTCTCTGTGGCACTCCATACCGGTTTGTGGGAGTGGACTGCCCCAGAGCTGGTTCTCCAACAGTCACTCCCTACTCCAATCCCCAAGTTCCAGAAAAAACAACTTTCCCCTGCAGTCTCCAAGGGTGTCCCCCACTGGGTGATCCTATGTATTGGGCTTAGCAATCAGAAGCAAGGATCTGAAGAGGAAAGAGTGCAAGTCTGTGCAGTCCCCCTTCCTTGTTCTTGTCCAAGCAGCCAGCACACTTTAATAACTCCCAGGCTGTCCTTCTGCATCCGATCAAAATAGGTTGCTTTCTAGAGATCCCCTCTGTTAGCAGCTCTAAGGACCCCATTCCACATTCTTAGATCACACCAACCACAACAGCCATGAATTTCTCTAGGAGCAGGTTTCCCCTGTCCTCCAGCTCCCACAATGTGCATGTTTCTCTGTCCTGTAGGACCAGAGACCTCAACTTATCCCAGGAAAAATCTGACCTTTCTGTGTGGTGTGTAGAGCTCCTCTGAATCCAAGTGTTTGCGTCATTTGGGGACCAATGTTCTGGGACTCGTAGCTGTTCAGTGGGTGCTGCAGCTGTAGCTTTTCAGGCTTCCCTAAACATCCACTTTCCCCTTCAAGATGGCGTGGTCACCAGGTCTGAGCTGGTGGCTCTGGGAGAAAAAAACAGCAGCAATGGGAGTTGCCCAGTCCAGCAGTCCCCCATCTTCTCCTGGAGTATAGTTGTCCCTCAACTCACCAACAAACACTCCCAGTGTGACCCTCAGCTGTTCTTTCTGTCTGCTAAGGGACAAGGCTCAGGACATGTCTGTCTATTCCGCCACCATTTTTCTTTTCCTGGTATTTATTTCCAGGATGCAGTTTTTAAGACTAGGTTAAAACATATTGTGAAAAAATTGTTAACGCCCTAGCTGGACTGGCTCAGTAGATAGGATGCCTGCAAACTGAGGGGTCCCAGGCTTGATTTTGGGGGTGTGCAGGAGGCAGCTGATCAATGATTCTCTCGCATTGATTTTCTTATATCTCTCCCCCTCTCCCTTCCTCTCTGAAATCAATGAAAATATACTTTTTAAAACACAGTTTTAGGTAAGGAATTCTCATAGTTCTATTCTTTTAGTAATCAACAAAAAATACTGACATGTCAGGCACTGTTCCAGAGGGTCATGGACACAGAAATGAGTAAGACATTATCTTAAGTGAAGTTCACAGTCTATCAGGGAAAGCACACTTGTATAAAAATAGCAAAATGTGAAGATGGGTTTTTAAGAATAGACTCAGAACAAGAAACAATGGTAATAAATTACCTTACACTACAACTCAAAAAGCTAGAAAGAGAGCCACAAGAAAAGCCCAGTGTAAGCAGAAGGAAGGAAATAGTAAAGATCAGAGCAGAGAGATAAATGACATAGAGACCAAAGAAACAATACAAAATATCAACCAAACCAAGAACTGGTTCTTTGAAAGAATAAACAAGATTGGTCAACCTTTACCCAGGCTCACCAAGAAGCAAAAAGAGAGGATCCAAATAAACAAAATTAGAAATGAAAGAGGAGAAATAACAATAGACCCCACCAAAGTACAAAGGATTGTTAAAAGTACATGAACAACTATATTCCAACAAACTGGACAACGTGCAGGAAATGGACATATTCCTAGAAAAATATAACCTTCCAAAACTCAATCAGGAAGAATCTAAACATCTCAATAGGCCAATAACTATGGAATAAATTGAAGCAGTCATCAAAAAGCTTCCAACAAACAAAAGCCTGGGGCCAGAAGGCTACACAGGGGAGTTTTACCACACATTCAAGAAAGAATTAAAACCTATCCCCCTCAGACTATGCCAAAAAATTCAAGAAGAAGGAACACTTCCAAACATCTTCTATGAAGCCAGCATCAACCTAATAACAAAACCAGATAAAGACAACACAATGAAAGAGAATTACAGGCCAATATCCCTTATGAACATAGATGCCAAAATTCTCAACAAAATTCTAGAAAATTGGATCCAGCAGAACAGCAGAAAGATCATACACCATGACCAAGTAGGATTTATCCCAGGAATGCAAGGATGGTACAATATCCTCAAATAAATCAACATAATACATCACATAAACAAATTGAGAAATAAAAATCACATAGTCATATCAATTGATGCAGAAAAAGCATTTGACAAAATCCAACACCCTTTCTTGATAAAAACTTTTAGCAATATGGGAATAGAAGAATCATATCTCAACATAATAAAATCCATATATGGTAAACACACAGCTAAGGTCAGGGAGAGGTGGGGTAGATAAGAGATCATATGAAGGATTTGTATACATGTATATAAGCATAACCAATGGACACAAGACACTGGGGGGTTAGGGCATGCATGGGAGTGGGGTTGGGCAGGGGGGGCAGTGGGAAGATATGTACACATGTAATCCTATCTAATAAAAGAGTAATATGCAAATCGACCATACCTCTGCTACACCCACAAGCTATGCCCACCAGCCAATTGGAGTGAATATGCAAATTAACCCAACCAAGATTACTATGGCCACAGAGAGAGCAGGAGGGAGGGTTGGGTTTCCCCTGACAATGGAGGAAGCCAAGCTTTCTGCAAACCCTGGCTGGCCCAGGCCTCTGCTTAAGGCAACAAAGTTTCAATGGCTGTGCAAGCAGAAGGCTTGGCTCTGCTCTAGGCTACAAAGTTTCGATTGTAAAAGTTAAATAAATTTCAGATATCAGGGCCTCTGCTTGCATTGCCTGGAGGGGTGTGGCCAGCCTGCAAACCACCCTAAGCTCCTCATACAGGCCATCCCATGCCCCAAGGGAACACCCACACTGATCCAGGACACCCTTCAGGGAAATCCAGCTAGACTCCACTCATGTACCAAGCCTCTATCCTATCTAATTAAAGAGTAATATGCAGATTGACCATCATTTCAATACACAAGAAGACTTTCCCTCTGTGGTCAAAAGATCCTGCCCCCATGTGGACACAAGATGGCCACCACCACAAGATGGCTAGCAGGGGAGGGCAGTTGGCAGGGACTAGCCCTGCAGGGCAGTTAGGGGTGACCAGGCCTACAGAGAAGGGCAATTGGGGGGACCCAGGCCTATAGGGGAGGGCAGTTAAGGGTGACCAGGCCCACAAGGGAGGGCAGTTAAGGGCAAACAGGCTGATAGGGGAGCAGTTAGGCATCAATCAGACTGACCAGGGAGTGGTTAGGGAGATGATCAGGCTGGCAGGCAGAAGCAGTTAGGGGCAATCAGGGAAGCAGGCTGGTGAGCAGTTCGGAGCTAGCAGTCCTGGATTGTGAGAAGGATGTCCAACTGCATGTTTAGGCCTGATCATATCTGGATCGAGCCTAAATGATCAGTAGGACATCCCTCAAGGGGTCCCAGATTGGAGAGGGAGCAGCCTGGGATGAAGGATATCCCCCTCCGTGCATGAATTTCATGCACCGGGCCTCTAGTACATTAATAAAAAAAATTTTTTTTAATAAAAAAAGAAGTATACTGGAGTAGCGAGATAAAAAAACTTCCTTTTTTGACTACTTCCCAGAGCATCTCTTTCAGGAGGAGAGGTACATCTGGGATTAGCTGTGAGTAAATATTAGAAAAGTGACATGGTTATTCATTTCCTCAGAGTCCCATTTTTCATTTAGGTTTCTATATCCAACTTCCATTCCTTTATCGAGGGAAACTCATCAAGAAATTCCCCTTTCTACAGAGGAAGAAGTTACCAACCATATATGCCTCCCAGCACTAGGATTTCTGATCAGTTTTCTTCTTGGAATAGAGGAAGAAGGAACAGGAGCATGGGGTTCCAGGAACAGGTGTGTGAGAGAAAATAAGCAGGAGAAAGAAACAACAAAGACATCCTCAAGTAGCCCTCCCTGCCACACACCCTTGCAATGCCTTTCTCCGCCCACTCTCCCTGCATTCATTCCTTCCTGTACTTTAACTTGTAAATTAATGCAACTTTCTTCCACTTACCAGGTGTGTGTGTGTGTGTGTGTGTGTGTGTTTTAATATATCTTTATTGATTTCAGAGAGAGGAAGGGAGAGAGAAATAGAAACATCAATAATGAGAGAGAATCATTGGTGGGCTGTCTCCTGCATGTCCCCCACTAGGGATCCCGCCTACAACCTAGGCACGTGCCTTTGACAAGAACTGAACCAGACCCCTTTAGTCTTCAGGCTGATGTTCCATCCACTGAGCCAAACCAGCCAGGGCTACTTACCAGGTTTTTAACCTTGGGCAAGGAGCATCTCTCAGCCTGAGTTTCTTTAATTTTGAGATAAGGAAGATACTAATTCTGACATCAAGTTTTGGGGACAACTAAATAAGATAACATGTGGAAGGCTCGACTGGCATGGCTCAGTGGTTGTGAGTCGACCTATGAACCATGAGATCACAGTTTGATTCATGGTTAGGACAGATGCCCAGGTTGGGGGCTCAATTCCCAGTGGGGATCATGCAGGAGGTAGCTAATCAATGACTCTCTCTCATCATTGATGTTTCTATCTCTCCCTCTCTCTTTCTCTCTGAAATAAAAAAAAAAGGAAAAAAGAACAAGCTCTTTTAAAAAATGTGGTGGGTATGTAACACACAGTAAGCACTAATTATGATTTAAGTTATTGTGTTATTAGCATTTTTATTATAGTTATAAGACTAATCTTTAGTCTGTTGACACATTAATTCTATCATATTTAGTGGATGCATATTATTTCATGAAGTGGATAGTTGCACTATTTTACTTAACCATCTTCCATTATAAGATCATTGTCAATTAATCACTGATAGAGATCATGTAAAATGAACATCTTTGCCCATGTAACTTTCTTTTTTGTGTACAGTTGTTTCCTCAAATATTTTAGGTAAAATACCCAGGAAATTGTATTATTGTGTCAGTGATCTGGACCTCTTTAAGGGTCCTGTACAATCTTAATTTCCCACATTATTCTCTGCAAGACCGTGGTAAGACATTTCTCTCAATAAGAAGTGCTATGGACCAAAAATTCCGGCAGAATTTCAGTTGCTTTTTACATCTCAGGCAGTATGATTGTAGAACCTTTTACTCATAATATAATTTATGAAATAGCAAACAAGTTGAAATTATGTTTTGTTTTGGGTCATACACACACACACACACACACACACACACACACACACACACATTTTGAAGTTGATTTCAGCCAATTCAGAATTTTGTTTTCATAATTAGGTTTGTTTTATAGTTTTCCTCATTGTATTAAAAATAATTTATGGTTCTACTTACTGTGGCTTAAAACATACATAAATTTAAATAATATTAAATAGAGAGGGAAATTGTTTTAAAGCTGAATACTAAAGAAAACTTAAAACATCT
The DNA here is from genome assembly GCA_011751065.1 of Lasiurus cinereus. NCBI lineage: Eukaryota > Metazoa > Chordata > Mammalia > Chiroptera > Vespertilionidae > Lasiurus > Lasiurus cinereus. Next base: position 3,676,253 of record JAAGEH010000021.1, read on the forward strand.
ACACTAATAAAAGAGTAAGATGCAAATTGACCATACCTTCATAATGTCCACCAGCCAATCAGGAGTGAATTGCAAATTAACTCAACATCTTTGGAAGAATGTTTAGGATGATGGAGGCTGGCAGGACAGAGGTGAGGGAGAGGAAGGGAGTGAGGGGACAAAAAGAGTGTGTGGGTGTGTGGTGGGTGTGTGATTGAGTGAGGGACAGTTGAATCTCGAAGGAGCAGTGGGGGCTGGCAGTCCAGGCTCTCTTGCATGGGGAGAGACTGCCATCACGGCTTTCACTCCCCAAACTGTGGAACTTGGGCACAGATCCCACACCATCTTGAAGGGAAACAGGGCCTTTCTTTGGGAACTCACTAACACCACCAGCTAGACAGGCATTGGAGTTGCCCTGGGACCCAAAAGGCATACCAGCCAGAGTCCCACAGACCCGTGGACCCTGCATTCTTATGAACCCTGGGACTCCTGCCTCCAAAGCAGTGAGTGCAACCTCCCTCTCCCCAGCGACAATGGCGCAGCTGCAGCAGGGGTCCGGGCTTGCAATCTCACAGGCCACCATGGCGCACAGTGTGCAGCGTGCCTTTGGGCCAGCTTGCGGACACGTCAGTCCCTGTGTTTACAGATCAGGAGCTAATCCCCGCCTGCAGAACTCCTGAGTCAACACACTTTTCCGTGCATATCTGCAGCAGGCCTTCATGCCAGCTTGCTGACACCCTAATCCCTGCATTTGAGAATCAAGGTCGCCGCATCTGTGGCACCCTAGACCCTGTGTTTGTGTGTTCTGGTCACCCTGTCTGTGCCATACCCTCCTTCCTGGTATGTGGAGCTCCCTGGTCATTGGTGTTTGCGGTGACCCTCAAGGCCACCGCCCAAGGCAGGTTTCCAGCAGCACTTGGGTAGTAAAACAATTGGATCTACAATTAAAACATTACAAGAAAACATGGGGGAGTTCGATCCAAGATGGGGCATAGGTAAACACCTACACTGCTGCCTCACACAACAATTTCAAAACTACAACTAAAAGACAGAATGGACATCATCCAGAACCACAGGAAAGCTGGCTGAGTGGAATTTCTACAACTAGAAGGAAAGAGAGGGGCTCACAGAAACCCAGAGGAGCTGCAAAAAGCCGAGGTACAGAGACGCGCGCGCTGAGAGAGCGGGTGCCGGAGAACCTGGCTGGCTTTCTCTGGCGGGAGGGAAACGGAGACTCCCAACAGCATTGAACCCCTTATCTTACGACACTAAACCCCAGATCCAGCCGAAACTCATACGGGGGAGTTTGGACTGTGAAAAGGGAGAGGTGCACAGAAATTTAGGGGAGTCGCAAAAGATTGCTGATTGTGCCGCTGGCCTTCGTGAGTGGGCGAGAGACAGACCCTCCCAACTGTGCCACTTCTGAATCCACGGGCTCCAGTTTCGGGCGAAACCCTGGGGACCTAGACTCGTGTGGTCCTGGTGCGCAAGGGAGCTGGAAAGGCAGCGGTTAGAGGCACTGCGGGCGCGCGAACAAGGACCGCTCCAGCCATTACCCAGTCACGTGAGACTCAGGGGCCGTGGAGGGCGGGGCTGACTGGAAGGCAAGGCAGTCCCTTAAGCCCTGAGACTCCATCCCAAGCTCAACAGAGGCTTCTTAGGTTTTGCGTCTGGTAACATAAGGCTGAATCCAACACAGAAGTTTCCCCGACATAGTGAAAATGCCGAGACAAGGGAAGGGATCACAAACAAAAGAAATGGAGGAAAAAAAACTACCGGATATAGAGTTCAAAACCACGCTTATAAGGTTTTTCAAGAATATGCTAGAAAAGATGGATAAATTTAGCGAGAGCCAAGAGGAGATGTAAAAGGACCAACTAGAGATACAAAAGAGCCAACTAGAGATGGAAAAAGTCCTACTAAAGATGATAAAGGACCAAATAGAAATTAAACATACATTGACTGAAATAAAAAATATTATTCAGAGTCCTAACAGCAGACTAGAGAAAGGCAAGAATAAAGTAAAAAATTTGAAATATAAAGAAGCAGACAACATTCAACTGGAAAAGCAAGAAGAGAAAAGAATCCAAAAATGTGAATATAATGTAAGGAGACTCTGGGACAGTTTCAAGCGTACCAACATCAGAATTGTGGGGGTGCCAGAAGAAGAGAGAGAGCAAGATACTGAAAACCTATTTAAAGAAATAATGACTGAAAACTTCCCCCATCTGGTAAAAGAAATAGACTTACAAGTCCAGGAAGCACACAGAACCCCATATAAAAGGAATCCAAAGAGGACCACACCAAGACACATCATAATTAAAATACCAAGAGCAAAAGACAAAGAGAGAATATTAAAAGCAGCAAGAGAAAAACAGTTCATTACCTACAAGGGAGCACCCATACGACTGTCAGCTGATTTCTCGACAGAAACGATGCAGGCCAGACGGGAGTGGCAAGAAATATTCAACGTGATGAATAGCAAGAACCTACAACCAAGAATAATCTATCCAGCAAAGCTAACATTCAGAATTGAAGGGCAGATAAAGAGCTTCACAGATAAGAAAAAGCTAAAGGAGTTCATCAACTCCAAACCAGTACTATATGAAATGCTGAAAGGTACTCTTTTAGAAGAGGAAGAAGAAAAAGGTAAAAGATAAAAAATTATGAACAACAAATACATATCTATCAACAAGTGAATCTAAAAATTAAGTGAATTAAAAATTTGATCAACAGAATAAACTGGTGAATATAATAGAATCAGGAGCACATAAAGGGAATGGACTGATAATTCTCAGGGGGAAAGGGATGAGGGGTGTACAGGGAGAGACTGGACAAAAATCATACACTATGGATGAGATCAATGGGAGGGAGGTAAGGGCAGAGGGAGGGGTGGGAGCTGGGTGGAGGGGTGCTATGGAGGGGAAAAAAGAGAAACAAATGTAATAATCTGAATAATAAAGATTTAATTTAAAAAAAGAATATGGATGAAAAACTAGTGAAATCTAAATAAAACCTGTAGTATAGTTAATAGTAAAAAAAAAAAAAAAGAAGAAGAAAACATGGGAAGACGTAAAAGCAATCCCCAAAGGAAAGATAAAGAGGAATCACCAGAAAGGGAGTTAGATGAAACCAAAGTGAGCAGCCTTTCAGAGAAAGAGTTCAGAGTAATGGTTTTAAGGATGTTTAAATGGATTGAAGACAATATCACACAACTCAATGAGAACTATAAGGAGCTGAATGAGAATGTCACCAACACGAAACAAAACCAAGAGGAGATGAAAAATGACATAACTGCAATAAGGAACACAATGGAAGGCCTAAACAGTAGACTAGAAGAGGCTGAGGACCGCATCAGCGAATTAGAAGACAAGGTAGGAAAAAACACGTAAACACAGCAACAACTGGAAAAAAGACTTAAAAAACAAGAAGAGAGCTTAAGGGAGCTTTGGAACAACACAAAATGAAACAATATATGTTTAATTGGGATACCAGAAGGAGTGGAAGAAAAGCAAGGAATAGGAAACGTATTTGAAGAAATGATGACAGAAATTTCCCCTGATATTGGCAAGGAAAAAATATGAAACTCCAAGAAGTACAAAGAGTCTCAAACAAGCTGAACCCAAAAAAAACGATACCAAGACACATCATAATTAAATTGGCAAACAATAATGGCAAAGCAAGAATCTTAAAGGCAACCAGAGAGAGACAGAAAGTTACCTATAAGGGATCTCCTATTAGAATAGCAACTGATTTCTCAACAGAAACACACCAGGCCAGAAGGGAATGGAATGAAATATATAAAGTGATGCAAAACAAGGGTCTGAGCCCAAGAATATTATACCCAGCAAAGCTATCATTCAAAATTGAAAGTGGAATCAGGAGCTTTACAGACAAGAAAGGACTAAGAGAGTTTATCACTACCAAACCAATAATGCAAGAAATGCTAAAGAGACTGCTGTAAAAAGAAGAAAGAGAAAAGAAAAAGAATAAATAACAAACAAACACTAAGGAAAAATCTGACAACAAACATGAACTTGTCAATAATATCATTAAACATAAATGGGTTAAATGCACCAATCAAAAGACATAGGGTAGCTGAATGGTTAAGAAAACAGGACCCATACATTTCCTGTCTACAAGAGACCCACCTCAGAGAAAATGATTCACACAGACTGAGAGTGAAGGGATGGAAAAATATTTTTTAGTCAAATAGAAATGAGAAAAAAGCTGGGGTGGCAATACTTATATCTGATAAAATAGACCTCAAAGTAAAGGCTGTAACAAGAGATAAGAAAGGTCACTACATAATACTAAAAGGAGCAATTCATAAGAAGATATAACTCTGGTAAACATATATGCACCTAATACAAGAGCCCCTAAATACATAAAAAAAATTCTAGAGGATATCAAGGGAGAGATCGACAACAATACAATCATAGTAGTGGATTTTAATACACCACTGACATCTCTGGACAAATCCTCTAGACAAAAAATCAGCAAAGAAACAGCAATTCTAAATAACTCAATAGATCAGCTGCACCTAATTGACATCTTCAGAGTATTTCACCCCAAAGCTACAGAATACACATTCTTCTCAAGTGCACACAGGACATTTTCAAAAATAGACCACATATTGGGTCATAAGCAAAGTCTCCACAAATTTAAAAGATTGAAATCATATCAAGCATTTTCTCAGATTACAATGGCATAAGATTAGAAATAAACTACAATAAAAACATTCCAAAAAATTCAAAAGCTTGGAAGTTGAATAGCATGTTATTAAACAATGATTGGGTTATAAATCAGATAAAAGAAAAAATTAAATATTTTCTGGAAACTAATGACAATAAAAACACAATAATGCAAATGCTATGGAACACAATGAAAGCAGTGCTGAGAGGGAAGTTTATAGCTCTACAGGCCTACCTCAAAAAAACAGGAAAAAATGGTAATGAATCACCTAACTCACCTCAAGGAATTAGAAAGAGAGCAACAAGAAAAGTCCAATGTGAGCAGAAGGAAGGAAATAATAAAGATCAGAGCAGAAATGAATGACATAGAGACCAAAACAATGATACAAAAAATTAACAAAACAAAGAGCTGATTCTTCAAAAGAATAAACAAGATTGATGGAACTGTAGCCAGGCTCACAAAGAAGCAAAGAGAGAGGACCCAAATAAACAAAATCAGAAATGAGATAGGGGAAATAACTACAGACCCCACATAAATATAAAGGATTGTTAAAAAAAAATATTATGAACAACTCTATTCTAACAAATTTTACAACCTGGAGGAAATGGACAGATTCCTAGAAAAACACAACCTTCCAAAACTCACACAGGAAGATTCAAAAAAATCTCAACACACTGATAACTAAAAAAGAAATTGAAGCAGTCATCAAAAAGCTTCCAGCAAACAAAAGCCCAGGGCCAGATGGCTTCACAGGGGATTTTTACCAAACATTCATAGAAGAAGTAAAACCCATTCTTCTCAGACTATTCCAGAAAATTCCAGAGGAAGGAACATTTCCAAACTTTTTCTATGCAGCCAGCATCACCCTAATACCAAAACCCAATAAAGATAACACAATGAAAGAGAATTACAGACCAATATCCCTCATAAACATAGATGCCAAAATTCTCAACAAAATACTAGCAAATCAAATCCAGCAATACGTCAGAAAGATCATCCACCATGACCAAGTAGGATTTATCCCAGGGATGCAAGGATGGTACAATATCTGCAAATCAATAAACGTGATACATCACATAAACAAATTGAGAGATAAAAATCACATAGTCATATCAATTGATGCAGAAAAAGCAATCGACAAAATGCAACACACTTTCTTAATAAAAACTCTCAGCAAGGCAGAAATAGAAGGATCATACCTCAATATAATAAAAGCCATATATATGACAAACCCACAGCCAACATCATACTCAATGAGCAAAAACTAAAATCATCCCCCCTAAAAACAGGAACAAGACAGGGATGCTCACTCTCACCACTTCTACTTAACATAGTGCTGGAAGTATTAGCTATTGCTATCAGACAAGAAAAGGAAATTAAAGGCATCCAAATAGGAAAAGAAGAAGTAAAACTGTCCTTATTTGCACATGACATGATTCTATACATAGAAAACCCTAAAGACTACATCAAAAAATTATTAGACTTGATAAATGAATTCAGCAATGTGGTAGGATACAAAATTAATACCAAGAAATCTTTGGCATTTCTATATACCAATAATGAACTTATAGAAAGAGAGACTAAAACAGCAATCCCATTTACCATAGCACCAAAAAAATTAAGATACCTAGGAATAAACTTAACTAAGGAGGTAAAAGACCTATACGCAGAAAACTACACAACTCTAAAAAAAGAGATAGAGGAAGACATAAACAGATGGAAGAACATACCATGTTCATGGATTGGAGAATCAATATCATCAAAATATCCATTCTACCCAAAGAAATTTATAAATTCAATGCAATCCCCCATGAAAATACTAAAGGCATACTTCACAGACCTAGAACGAACTTTCCAAAAATTCATCTGGAATAAAAAAAGATCCCGAATAGCTGCAGCAATCCTTAGAAAGAAGAACAAAGTAGGTGGGAACTCAATGCCAGATTTCAGACTGTATTACAAAGCCACTGTTCTCAAAACTGTCTGGTACTGGCACAAGAACAGACACATAGATCAATGGAATAGGATAGAGAACCCAGAAATCGACCAAACCACTATGCCCAATTAATATTTGACAAAGGAGGCACAAACATACAATAGAGTCAAGACAGTCACTTCAACAAATGGGGTTGGGAAAATTGGACAGATACATGCAAAAAAATGAAACCAGACCACCAACTTACATCATACACAAAAAATAAACTCAAAATGGATAAAGGACTTAAACATAAGATGGCAAACCATAAGAATTCTAGAGGAATCTACAGGCAGCAAAATCTTTGACATATGCAGAAGGAATTTCTTCACCGACACAGCTCCTCGGGCAATGGAAACTAAAGAAAAAGTAAACAAACGTGACTACTTCAAAATAAAAAGCTTTTGCACAGCAAGGGAAACCATCAACAAAACAACAAGAAAGCTCACTGCATGGGAGAACATATTTGCCAATGGTATCAATGATAAGGGTTTAATCTAAACATTTACAGGGAACTCACACAATTTCACAAAAAGAAGATAAACAACCCAATCAAAAAATGAGCAACTGATCTAAATAGGCACTTCTCAAAAGAAGACAGAAGGAAGGCCAAGAGACATATGAAAACCTGGTCAAAGTCACTAATCATCAGAGAGATGCAAATCAAAACAACAATGCAGTACCATCTCACACCTGTCAGAATGGCTATCATCAACAAAACAACAATCGACAAGTGTTGGCGAGGATGCAGAGAAAAAGGAACCCTTGTGCACTGCTGGTGGGAATGCAGACTGATGCAGCCACTGTGAAGAACAGTATGGAGTCTCCTCAAAAAACTAAAAATGGAACTTCCATTTGACTCAGTGATCCCACTAATAGGAATATACCCCAAGAAAATTAGAAACTCCAATCAGAAAGGATATATGCACCCCAATGTTCATAGCAGCACAAGATGTGGAAACAGCCTAAGTGCCCATCAACAGATGATTGGATTAAAAAACTGTGGTACATCTACACAATGGAATACTATGCTGGGGTAAAAAAGAAGGAGCTCATACCATTTGCAACAATATGGATGGAGATGGAGAGCATTATGCTTAGTGAAATAAGCCAGGCAGAGAAAGACAAATATCACATGATCTCACTCATCTGTGGAATATAATGAATAACATAGACTGATAATCAAGATCAGATCTAGAGATTGAAAAACATTGATCAAAGCATCAAATTTCAGGGAAGGTGGGGGTTGGTGGAAATAAGGGGGAGAGAACAACAGAGGGACTTTTGTACATGTGTATGAACATAATCATTGGGCACAGACAATGGGGAAGGTGTAGGAGGAGAGGGAATCCATACAGTGGTCTCCATAACCTTAAGAGAAATTACTTCATGAGACAAAGATTTTTATATGAAACTCTGTAACATGAAAATCATTTTGGAAGGAAATAAAGAGAAGTTTCCTTTAAACGTCATAAGAATTGTAATTGAAAGTCAATATATTTGGCCTCTTGAACTAAGGTAAGTAATGTGTTTATGCCTCCCTGAAATAGTTTATATAAAGTTACAAAAAGAAATTGTCAGCCCATTTGAAATTGAATTGCCATGGCCTAAAACAAAGAACATCCTTACATGATATTATCCTATAATATCATTTAATTTTTGATATTTCACAACAACATATTGTACAACTACCCCAAGCAAACATACAAACTAATTCTTTGAATGTTTAGCAGCAATTTAAAAAGAGGACATGAAAGGATATAATTCCTTTCAGAAGGAATTGAGGCCCTGGGAAGGCACTTAAGCATTCTATACTGGCCCTCTTTCCTCTTTTGCTAAGAGAGACCCTCTTCTCACAACCCAGTGGCCCTCAGCTGTAGCCTGAGCTCACTATTCATGCTGAGGTTGAAGCCTAGAGGTGGCTGGTACAATGGATCTGTCTCTTGCCAAATGGTGTGAGCTGGGCCCTCCCTAGAGAAGGAACCTGAATTCCCCAAGATAAGTGAACAGTGCCGGGGGTCCCGCCAACAGGCGAGGGGATCCCCAAGGCAGGTGCTGGGTGTGGAGGCCCCGGGGGCATAGACTACCATGGAGACAGAACTGAACCTCACAACATTCTGCTTGGCTCCTGAGGATGACTGGTTAGCCAGAGACAGGTAAGATTCCTCAGGGAAGAAACAAGCTAAGACAGGCACAGTCGCAGAGGGGACATCAGGAAAGAACTTGGGGATCAACAGAGGTGGGGCACAGACCCTCACCACCCCAACAACCTTGCAGGGGTCTGAACCTTCACCCCTTCTGAGGGCGGTCTCCTGCCCCCATGGATACCTCGCTTCCCATGCTCAGCACAGATCGGGACCCAGGTAACAGACAGAAACATACCAACAGCAGCTGCCCTATAGCTAAATTCATCCTAGCACTAGGAATGCTCAGTGCCAACTCAATGCAAATAAACCTTTCCACTAATATATACAGGGTAATCTAAGATTGTTGGTAGAGTATTCAATTAGACGTAAAAGAGTTATCAAGCTCTCAGATTAATTTAAATTGGAGAACTGAAATAAGCGAACATTCAAGAAAATTTAAGTCTACTGGATAAAAAGCTGTTTCTAAAGTATTAATTAAAATTTCTATTGGTAGCTTATCTCATGGTAAAATTGCTTAATATGTAATGAACAGAAAATAGGCATATTTCTGTACAAAAAGTTAAAATTTAAAGTTATCAAGATTACATTAAAAAAGTTTACCAAATTCTCCATTAATCAAAAAAAAGGGGGGGTGGGAGTAGTATAATTGCATGCAAGGAAAAATATCTGGGGAGGAAAAATGGTGGCAGAGTACATAGACGAGTCTGGAGCTTTGTCGCTGGGCAGAGGGAGAGAGAGCAGCTGAGAGTCGCACTGGGAGTGTTTGTTGGCAAGTTAAGATTCAGTTATCCTGCAGGAGAAGGTAGGGGACTGCTGGACAGTGCTCTCCTGGCCAGGCAGCCTCACTGCCACAGGGTTTTTGTCTGTCAGAGCCACCAGCGCGAACGTGGAGAACACGCCATCTTGCAGAAGGAGGTGGATGTCTGCGGTGGTCTGAAAGCTGCAGCTGAAGCACCCACCGAACAGCCGGGGACCTAAACCACCGCTATCCAATCGGCGCAGACACGCAGACTCAGAGGAGATCCACAGGGCACACGGAAAGGTCAGATTTGCCTGGGATAAGTTGAGGTCTCCTGTCCCTCAGAACAGAGATGCACACACTGTGGGAAACGGGCTGGAGGAAAGCTGCTTCTGGAGAGGTCCGCGGATGTGGGGCAGGGCATGATCCCTAAGTGTGGAGCCAAACACTTGGAGCTGATGACAGAGGGGAGCTCTGAATAACGACTCATTTTGATCTGAGGCAGAGGGACAGCCTGGGAGTTATTACAGTGTCCCAGCTACAAAATCCCCACAAACTGGTTTTGAGAACCACAGAGTAGCAGGATCTGAGCACAGCCTGGAGAGGTCCTGTGCTTAGTCTCAGAGGTCAATTCCAAAACACTGCCACCCAGTGGATGACGCACAAATTGACTCTCGCATAACCACAAAAAAATAAAAAGATTAAAACACAACTCCGCAGTGGAACACAGGGAACTGCAATACCCTCCCGACTGGGAAACAGAAGTGCCAAGCAGAACAACAGCGGAAGTGAATGACCATTCTATTTTTTTTTCTTTTTCTTTTTTTAAATTTTTTATTTTATTTTGTTGTTGTTTTTTTCATTTTTGCATATTTTAATCAAAAAACTATTTTTTTCTTTCCTCTTCAATTGATTTTACCTTTTTAATTATTACATTTTTGTTTTCAACTAGTATTACTACTACTATTTTACCTTTTTGGAAAAAAACATGTGTCATTTTGTTTTCCCTTTATTTTATTTCGGGATTAGAGTTCTACATTCTATTTTCATCTTTCCTTTACCATAATTTTACTCTATCTCAACTCTACCTTTATGCCAACACTTTCCTCCTAACTTTCCCCATTTTATTGTCTTGTTTTCTCTTTCCCTTTTCCAACCTATTGTTGGAATAAGATTCTACCTATTCTTTCTCTTTACCTGGTTAAAATTTCACTGCACTTATATATCTAATTTCAAATCCCCTACTCCAAGTCCATACAAACCTATCTCTTCTTATCTTCACTATCCAAAAAATTGTTTTTCTCTATGTCCTTTTGTTGCTGTTTGCCTGAACAGTGATTATATCGATTTTTTGTACTTTTTTTGGTGAGATTGTTTTAGCTTATTCTACTTGTTTTATTTTGCTTTTTGTTTGCTTTGTTTTGGTTTGCTTTTTACCTCTCTTCCCTCTCCTCCCTTGATACCAGTTTTTATTTGTAGTTTATATTAATCTCCAGGTACTGGTTGTTGCCAGCATTTGTTGGGATTAGTGACTGTTCTATTGGTGTTTTCTCCTGACATCTATATTTTGTTCCCCTTTTCTCTCTTATCCTCTTTCTTTTCTCTCAGACTTTTTTCTCTTTCTCTTTTCTTCTCCTTCTTGTCCTTTTCATTTTTTAATTTAATTTTATTTTTTGTTTATTTATTTTTTTCTCCCTCTCCCAATTTGATTTTGGCATTTATTTCTTTGCTTTTTTCCTCATTTTCCTCTTCTTCTTTCTCTACTTACCCCTAATTTGTCTTTCTTTGGTGGTCACCTTATTGGTAAGATTATTAACATCCTGAATACAATTCTATTCAGTGCCCTGTGTGTTGTACCTGGTCATGTTGTAGTTTGTGCCTTTCAATCAACATAGGAGAGAGAACTACATAACCAGACACCCGGAGAAGAAAGACCATGGGCAGAAAAAGAAACAGCCCACATAAGAGAGAAAGGCAGGTTTCACGAAAAAGGAAGTAAATGAAATAGAAGCAGAAATAAGCCTGCCAAAGAAAGATTTCAAAGAAATGATCATAAGGTGGATGAAAAGAATGGAAGACAAAATGGACAATGTAAGAGACAAGAGGAAATGAAGAAGACCCAAGAGGAAATGAAGAAGAAGCAAGAATAAATGCAGAAGAACCTAGAAAAAATGCAGAATAATCAAGAAGAAATGAAAAATGACATCACTGCTATAAAGAACTCAATAGAAAGCATCAAAATTAGACTAGAAGAAGCAGAGGACCGCATCAGTGAGCTAGAAGACATGATAGGAAAAAATACCCAAGTACAGCAGCTTCTAGAAAAAAAAAAAGTTAAAAAGCAAGAGAAGAGCCTAAGGGAACTTTGGGATAACACGAAACAAAACAATATCCACATAATTGGGGTTCCAGAAAGAGTGGAAACTGAGCAAAGATTAGAGAACCTGTTTGAAGAAATAATGACAGAAAATTTTCCCAAGATAGGAAAGAAAAAACCCAAACAAATCCAAGAAGCTCACAGAGTCCCAAGCAAAATGAACCCCAACAAACCGACACCAAGGCACATTATAATTAAATTGGCAAACACCAGTATCAAAGTAAGAATCTTAAAAGCGGCCAGAGAGAAACAGAAAGTTACCTACAAAGGAATCCCTATAAGACTAGCAACTGATTTCTCAACAGAAACTCATCAGGCCAGAAGGGAATGGAATGAAATATACAAAGTCATGCAAAGGAATGGTCTGAATCCAAGAATACTGTACCTTGCAAGGCTTTCAATCAAAATTGAAGGTGAAATCAGAAACTTCACACACAAAAAAGGACTAAGGGAATATATTACCACCAAACCAGCAATGCAAGAAATGTGAAAGGGTCTGCTGTAATAAAAATAAATAGGAAGCAAAGAAGGAACTCAGGGGTAAGGACTAAAAATGACGACAGATACGTACTTATCAATAATAACTTTAAATGTAAATGGATTAAATGCTCCAATCAAAAGACATGGGGTAACCGATTGGATAAGAAAATATGATCCATATATCTGCTGTCTGCAAGAAACCCACCTCAGGAAAAGAGATGCACACAGGCTGAGGGTGAAGAGATGAAAGATGGTATTTCAGGCAAACGAAAATGAAAAAAAGGCTGGGGTTGCAATACTTATATCTGACAAATTAAATCTCAAAGTGAAGGACATAACAAGAGATAAAGAAGGCCACTTCATAATACTAAAGGAAACAATCCAACAAGAAGAAATAACTCTGGTAAACATATACTCACCTAATACAGGAGCACACAAATACATTTAAAAAAAAACTCCTGGAGGATATCAAGGGAGAGATTGACAGCAATACAATCATAGTAGGAGACTTTAATACCCCATTGTAACCCAGGACAAATCCTCTAAACAAAAAATCAGTAAAAAAAAAACATCAATCCTAAATGACTCACTAATTCAGATAGAATTAATAGACATCTTCAGAACATTTCCCCCCAAAGCCACAGAATATACATTCTTCTCTAGTGCACATGGGTCATTTTCAAAGATAGATCATATGTTGGGTCATAAGAATAGTCTCTTCAAATTCAAGAAGATAGAAATCATATCAAGCATTTTCTCAGACCACAGTGACATAAAACTGGAAATCAACTATAATAAAAACAATAGAAAGAAATCAAACACATGGACACTAAAGGGAATGCTATTAAACAACAACTGGGTGACTAGAGAGATAAAGGAAGAAATAGAAAACATCATGGCAACAAATGACAATGACAACACAACAATACAAAATTTATGGGACACAGTGAAAGCAGTCTTGAGAGGCAAGTTCATAGCCCTACAAGTCTACTGAAATAAACAGGAAACAATGGTAATAAATTTCCTAACCCTACAACTCAAAGAGCTAGAAAGAGAGCAACAAAAAAAGCCCAGTGTAAGCAGAAGGAAGGAAATAGTAAAGATCTGAGCGGAGTTAAACAACATGGAAACCAAAGAAGCAATTCAAAAGATCAACAAAACCAAGACCTGATTCTTTGAAAGGATAAACAAGATTGATGGACCTCTAGCCAGGCTCACCAAGAAGCAATGAGAGAAGACTCAAATAAAAGAAATTAGAAATCAAAGAGGAGAAATAACAACAGACCCCGCCGAAATACAAAAGATTGTTAAAAAATACTATGAACAACTCTATTCCAACAAATTGGACAACCTGCAAGAAATAAACATATTCCTAGAAAAATATAACCTTCCAAAACTCAATCAGGAAGAATCTAAACATCTCAATAGTCCAATAACTATGGAAGAAATTGAAGCAGTCGTCAAAAAGCTTCCAGCAAATAAAAGCCCGGGACCAGATGGCTACACAGGAGAGTTTTATCAAACATTCAAGGAAGAACTAAAACCTATCCTCACCAGACTATTCAAAAACATTCAAGAAGAAGGAACACTTCCAAACACCTTCTATGAAGCCAGCATCACCCTAATACCAAAACCAGATAAAGACAACACAATGAAAGAGAATTATAGGCCAATATCTCTCATGAACATAAGATGCCAAAATCCTCAACAAAATTCTAACAAATAGGATCCAGCAGTACATCAGAAAGATCATACACCATGACCAAGTAGGATTCATCCCAGGAAAGCAGGGATGGTACAATATCTGCAAATCAATAAATGTGATACATCACATAAACAAATTGAGAGATAAAAATCACATAGTCATATCAATTGATGCAGAAAAAGTATTTGACAAAATCCAACACTTTCTTTTTTTTTAATATATTTTATTGATTTTTTTACAGAGAGGAAGGGAGAGGGATACAAAGAAGTCAGAAATATTGATGAGAGAGAGATATTGATCAGCCTTCTCCAGCACTCCCCCTACTGGAGTTGTGCCCACAAGCAAGGTCCATGCCCCCAACCATAATCAAACCTGGGACCTTTCATTCCGCAGGCTGACGTTCTATCCACTGAGCCAAACCATTCTCGGCCCAATACTCTTTCTTGATAAAAACTCTCAGCATAGTGGGAATAGAAGAATCATACCTCAACTTCAAAAAAGCCATTATGATAAACCCACAACTAACATCATGCTCAATGGGCAAAAAATAAAACCATTTCCCCTAAGAACAGGAACAAGACAGGGATGCCCACTCTCACCTTCCTGTTTGACATAGTACTGGAATTATTAGCCATTGCAATTAGACAAGAAGAAGAAATAAGAGGCAACCAAATTGGAAAAGAAGAAGTAAAGCTGTCCTTATTTGCAGATGACATGATACTGTACATAAAAAACCCGAAGGACTCCATCACAAAAACTAATTGACTTAATAAATGAATTCAGCAATGTAGCAGGATACAAAATTAATACCAAGAAATCTGTGGCATTTCTATACACTAATAGTGAAATTACAGAAAGAGAGACTCAAAAAGCAATCCCATTTACCATCACACCAAAAAAATTAAGATACCTACGAATAAACCTAACTAGAGAGGTAAAAGTCCTATATGTAGAAAACTACAGGACACTGAAAAAAGAGATAGAGGAAGACATTAACAGATGGAAGAGCATACCATGCTCATGGATTGGGAGAATCAACATCATTAAAATGTCCATACTACCCAAAGCAATCTATAGATTCAATGCACTACCCATTAAAATACCAACGACATATTTCACAGACCTAGAAAGAATTCTTCATAGATTCATCTGGAACATAAAAAGACCACGAATAGCCACAGCAATTCTGAGAAAGAAGAATAAAGTAGGTGGGATCTCAATACCAGATTTCAAGCTATATTACAAAGCAACTGTTCACAAAACAGCCTGGTACTGGCACAAGAACAGACATATAGACCAATGGAATAGAATAGAGAATCCAGATATCTACCCAAACCACTATGCTCAACTAATATTTGACAAAGGAGGCATGAACATACAATGGAGCCAAGACAGCCTCTTCAATAAATGGTGTTGGGAAAATTGGACAGATACATGCAAAATAATAAAACTGGACCACCAACTTACACCAAATACAAAAATAAACTCAAAATGGATACAGGACTAAACATTAGAAGGGAAACCATAAAAATACTAGAGGAATCCACAGGCAGCACAATCTCAGACATATGCCGAAAGAACTTCTTCCCTGATACTACTCCAAAGGCAATGGAAGCTAAAGAAAAAATAAACAAATGGGACTACATCAAAATAAAAAGCTTTTGTACAGCAAAAGAAACTATCAACAAAACAACAAGAAAGACCACTCACTGTATGGGAGAACATATTTGCAAATGTTATCACTGATAAAGGTTTAATCTCCAAAATCTACAGCCAACTTATACAACTTAATAAAAGGAAGATATATGACCCAATAAAAAAAGGGGCAACAGACCTAAATAGAACCTTTTTGAAAGATGACAGAAGGAAGGCCAAGAGACACATGAAAACATGTTCAAAGTCACTAACTATCTGAGAGATGCAAATCAAAACGACAATATGATACCATCTTACACCTGTCAGAATGGCAATCATCAACAAATCAACAAACGACAAGTGTTGGCGAGGATGCAGAGAAAAAGGAACCCTTGTGCACTGTTGGTGGGAATGCAGACTGGTGCAGACACTGTGGAGAACAGTATGGAGTTTCCTCAAAAAACTAAAAATGGATCTCCCATTTGATCCAGTAATTCCACTCTTCGTAATTTATCCTAAGAAATCACAAACACCTATCAGAAAGGATTTATGCACCCCTATGTTCATAGCAGCACAATTTACAATAGCTACAATTTGAAAACAGCCCCGGTGCCCATCAGCAGATGAGTGGATCAGAAAACTGTGGTACATCTACACAATGGAATTCTATGCTGCCATTAAAAAGAAGGAATTCTTACCATTTGCAGCAACCTGGTTGGAACTGAGAGCCTTATGCTTAGTCAAATAAGCCAGTCAATGAAGGAGAAGCATCACATGATCTCACTCATTTGTGGATAATAAAGAACATTATAAACTTTTGAACAAAAGGATTGATACAGAGACAGTAAAGCTTCAAACAGACTGTGAAATTACAGCAGGAAGATTAAAGTTAGGTGAGGTAGATAGGAGATCACTCAAAGGACTTGTATGCATGCATATAAGCATAACCAATGAACATAGACACTGGGGGGTTGGGGTATGCCTGGGAGGGAGGGGGGCAATGGGGATATATGTATACATGTAACACAATAAAAAAAAAAGAAAGGAAAAGAAAAATGAAGGAATAAATGGGGGAAAAAAGAAAAATATCCAGTAAGTAAATTACATTAAGAAAATTTTCACTTTAGAAAATTAATTTCCATTTGTAATGCTAATAGCAAGACACCCATTAAAAAAACACATGGTGTCAAAATAAGCCAAAGGAATATCCGGTGAGCAAAAATAAAAAGGACCCCAAGTCAATTTTATAGAAAAAATTCCTTTATTAACTCTTGGTGGAGAATTTGTTTATATACTTTCAGAAAACAACTCCAAGACCAAGTGGACTCCTGCAACAGAGAGAAACTGACAGGTCTGTGCCAAACACGAAGGCAAGAGGAGAAACAGTCCACAGATGGAAGACCATGACGACGCCTTGCCATGTGAGCAGTTAGCAGCTGAGCATTGCTACAGGATGCCCAGGACCAAACCAGAGAGGGTCGGAAGGCATCGCCACCATTTGTCCAGTATCCAGATACCATTGATGACATGTACACATAAGGAACTGTCTGACATTGAAACTGGAACTCAAAGCTATCAGACATTGAAATTGGGACTCAATCATTTTTCTTTTGCTTTGGTGGGTTTATTTCTAGCCTAGAGGGGAAAGATGTTTTCAAAGACAAGAATCGGGGGGGGGGGGGGGGGGGACGGAGAGGGGGTTAAGCAGACACAGAGGCAAAGAAGCAATCAACAAACCGTGGTGCTACAGTGGGAAGGCAGGGGAAGTTGGGGAGGAGGGGCCTGTAGGAGATCAATCGAAGGACTTGTATGCATGTGTGTGGGGGGATAGCCAGTGGATACAGGGCAATGGGGGAAGGCGGGGGGGCGGATAGATGAGGGCATGTACAAGGGGGTGGGGAGGGCAATAAGGGGAAAAAATAATAAATAAATTTTTTAAAAAACCATCTTTGGCAATTTGCATACACAGTTGCCAAGCGACTGGGGGTGGGACACTTGCATCATTGCCATGGCGACAACACAGGCATTCTACACTGTTCCAGCAGCTCTGGGCCTCTGGACAGCATGGGAAGGCAAAAAGGTAACTCTGGCTGGAGAGAAGGCAGTGCCAACAGCCAGGGAAGGAAGGCCCATTCTTGCACAAATCTTCATGTATTGGGCCTCTAGTAACCAAAAATAATTGTATTATTGGTGATTCATTCTAGATGGGAGAATCATAGGGAGTGCATCTTCTTCATATTTTTTAGTATTTTATATGTTTTCAACAATAAGCAGTTTTTAAAGGAGATATTCCCGTCCACTTTGGAGAATGTACAGGGGTGGGGAATATCTGTCAGACTGTCATGGGCCCAAGACCTGCCTCTTGCTGGCTGGACAGCCTCTGTGAACCTCATCTGCAAGCTCACAGGGTTTGTGCAGAGACTGAAAGTATGAAAGCAAATAGGACTGTCCCTGGGGAGAAGTAGGCTCTCAATGTCTAGTACCCTGCCCCTCCAGCATGGAAGGGAGGAAGGTACCACCCAGGTGCCTCTCCAACTGCCAGCCCCTGCCACCTGACCAGGTGAATCCTCTCCAGGGCACTCCACTGGAGCCACCTCTTTTAAGGCTATGCCTCGGAAGGAGTGAGAATAAAGAGCAATTACAGAACAGATACTGAGTAATCAGGTCATTAGCATTTCAGAGATAAGGAAACTCAAATCCTTCAGTAAAAAGAACCAGCAGGCTGTGTCAAAAGAAAGCTTCTCCTAAAAGGCCCCCCTCAGAAGCTGAGGAAGCCTCTCCTCCCAGCCTAGCAGTATCTCTGCTTTCTCCTCTTCTCCTCCTAAAGCCACAGTGCTCCTCTCCCTTTCTTTTCCTTCCCTTCCCCTCCCTTCCCTTCCCTTCTCTTTTCTTCCCTTCCTTTCCCTTCCCTTCCCTTCCCTTCCCTTCCCTTCCCTTCCCTTTCTCGCACTGCCTTGCCCTACCCTGACCTGCCCTTCCTCTAGTACTGTATTCTGTTGTTCCCATCTTACCTATATTCCTACTTCCAATTTTTTCCCGATTTCCCCATTTTCTCACCCCTTAATTAACTGAGCAGTTTGGGGGTTATATTTCTTAATTTCATATGAAGAAAATGGAGCCTTTGATTTTCATACCTAAAATTATTTCATTAAGGCTTTTGCTTTATATGTTGTATATAAAATGAAAGAGGTATTTTATTTATTTGAGTATATGGGGTGTCAGAGAAGAAAAAGCTCCTTGGTGCCTTAGTGTTGACCTAGGTAATTTGCTCTATGAGCCCAGTTTGCAGATATGTAAGCAAGAAAGCCTATGCCCCAGGGCTCTTCTTAGGATTTCCCAAAGGACTAGCCCAGGTGACACAGAATGGATTAGCCTCTACAAGCCCTGCAAGATTCAGTTACAATTATTGTCTCAGTGTAGGAGGTTTCAGTCAGCTTAACTAGATGTGTTCTCAGACCCAATCAGCTGCCCTGGGCAAGGCTGGGAGTCAGGAGAGCAGCCATGGTAGGAATCTGGAAGGTAGACTGGAACAGCCCTAGGGGCAGTGAGAGGAGTAGCACAGCTGTTAGTCACTTCAGTCTTCAAGGGGTCTGTATCTTCTAATCAGGATTAAGTCAAGAACATGTGATGAGTGGTGGAATTCACACAGACTTTAGATGGTGGAGAAAACTCGTGTTGGTAACCACCAATTGCAGCAAGAGACCACAATGGGCAGAAAGTTAAGATTGCCACATAAAGGTAAGTTTTTAGGTGAACAATAACTCTCTGACCTCATCGTTTCCTGATACATATGAGCAAATTATCTTTGAACTGTTTTTCTTCTCAGATACAAAAGTGAATAGACATGCCATCCCAGATATTTAGAACAGGAGATACAAACTTCTGTGTGTGTGTTTGTGTGAATATTTAGATGCAAGCATTCAGAAGAGGCGATTTAAACTGCTGGTTTTTCAAAAGAGCCCAAATACAAAGAGCTGTATACCACAGAGCTTCTTCTTCTTCTTCTTTTTTATTCATAAGAACCCAACTCCCACTGTCCAGTCTCAACCTTGCTCCTACCAGCTGAGGGCAGAGCAACCCAGACTCCACTTAGATCTAGCGCAACTTACAACAACCTGCCAGAACTCAAATTTTCAATCTCTGAATCTACTTAAACCACACTACCAGGCTTTGGTAGATTACAGCCACAGGCTATCTTCCAGTGGCCAGGAGGCCCTGGTCTGACATGGTTCTCCTACATTAGTGCTGGCCTTGTCTGGACACAAGACTGAGGAAGTACAGCACAGGTTGCAGGGTTGAGCTTCTAAGACAGCCTCTCCTACACACCTGGTTGGAAAGCTGAGACATGTCTCTATCCATGTAATCTTTCATCACAAGCATCTTACATAACAGCTGGATCCTGAAGTGACTGTTCCAAGAAGACCAACCCCAGAGCCTGAGTGCACTACACTTGTTAATGGTCCATGGGCCAAAGCAAGTGCAATGGCCAAGCCCGGAAACATGAAAGCAGGAATACTGGGAGGCAGGGTTCATTGGGGTCCATAAAATAAAGTCTATAATATCTGCATTTACTAAACTGGTTTTGTGCTCCCAATATTGTATCTATTTGGTTCTAGTCCATTAGTATTTCATATGGTTTGAGGGAACTTCTCTGCTTCTCTCTGCCAAGCCAAATAAACAATAAGGCTCTCCTCCCCACTTCTGTTGAAGATTTTAAAATAGAAGCAGAAACAACTGCTCTGCATGACCCTCCAAATAATTGCAGCAAAAACTTTCCATTGCCTTGAGTTTGTTTCTCCTTGGAAAGGAAACTGTACTGTCATAAGATGGGCTTTGTAATGTCACAATCGCAGCTCAAAAACTTTCAAAACAGCAGCAGTAGCCAGAGCCTAATTACAACATGGAACTATTTTCACCCCAAGGCTATCAGGCCTCTGTGAAGATGTCCACAGGAACACTGAGGGAAGCCTTCTTCTCCTAGGGACCAGCCTCTCTGATACCCACAGCACAATGACCTGCTGCAGTTTCTGAGAACTTAAACGGAGAACTAAGTCCATTACTTTGTTAATAGAAAACTTGATTGAAATGGAAATTTCATGTACCTTTCCACTTACCTAATCGCTGCTGCATTTTCCCCCTTCTATTTCCTTTGTGTTAAGGAAAATTCACACACGCACATAAAAAATACATTTAAACTAAATAAGCATGGGGGAAGGCTCAGCCAAATTCAAGCAGGAAATTTTGCAATCTAAATAGCAAAGGAGTGCAGGGCCTTAACTTGGCAGCCATCTAATCAGCTCCACTTCCAAATGTACAAAAAATAGAAAACACATTACATTCATGCTCTTTGTTTTGCATTTGATAACTTACGACGACTCTCCGCATGGCTCATTCCTGCTCCTCATGGGAAAGGAAAATGGGAGTCACACTAACACAAGGAGCTGGTCAGCACAAAGGCAAGATCACAATGAAAATCACTCTTGCCAATTCCTTCAGTAGGCATTAAGTCACAGACCTGCAAACCATCTTCCGGTAATTCCAGCCTTGTCCATTGTCCCTCCAGCTTTGCAAGAAATGGCTGTTTCTTCCATTGAACTCAAAGGTAAAGCACATGGCTGGTATGTAAGGGCCATGTTGTCAAAGATGCTGTGTATTTAAAATGCTGGAATCACAATGAATGCATGAGAGTCTTCCCCCACAAGGAGCCCTGAGAAAAAGAGTCCACCAAGGGAACTTCTACTCTTGTAATAACTTTCAAATATATAATGGAAAATTGCTAACTTTGGTCACCATGAAGTGTGACTCATAGCCCTCATATGGTGTCTCCCTTTCTGCAGACCTTACATAGAATTTATATGCACACCCTTCCGTTCTCAAAGCCTGACCTTTGCTTCCATGGTTGAACCCTATTTGTCCAGGATGGAAATGTCTGCTGCGTTGCTGTCCAGCTGCCACGAGGACTTGGAAAGAGGTGTGTGCACAACCTGCCATGTCTTATGAGCTCCTTGGAAGACACCAGGTTATTGACTATCAGCCAGC
This sequence comes from Lasiurus cinereus, assembly GCA_011751065.1. NCBI lineage: Eukaryota > Metazoa > Chordata > Mammalia > Chiroptera > Vespertilionidae > Lasiurus > Lasiurus cinereus. The sequence continues at coordinate 3,698,024 of JAAGEH010000021.1, forward strand.
TCTTTCATTGCTTTAGACAAAGTGATATTCTTTTCACACTGGTACACAGATAACATCAAAAATTATAAATTTATATTAAAGGTTGAGCCCATTTACAGAGGTTTCAACAAGAGATATATCTCATTCAGCCTTTATTTCAACTGGCAGTCTAGAAAACTTTTTATATGACTATTTAAAGGGTATGTTTAAAATGTACCCTAACATGTTGAGATTGAAATGATTCTGCTTAAGTTCTAACTATAATATGCAAATAGTTAAAGCATATCTTTAAGATGAAGATACAAAATTACCATCATTTTCTCAGCACAGTACCAGTTACTTCACGCTGGGTAGAATCTAATCCAAAATCAATTCTCATCATCTAAGAATCATCAAGCACATTGACATAAAAACCATCATCAGGAGGATTAATAATTTGGAGAGGGAAAAAATACATTGAAATAATAAAGCTTCTCTGGGAGAAAGATAAACCCATGTTTCCAGTTGAACAGGTCTGCCTGGGATCTCCCAGAGCTTGGACGAAAATGCCAAGCACATCTCAGCTCATTGGACACTTATAACAACAGTAATAAAACATTACAATTAGAAAGCTCTTCACTGGGAGTGATCGAATGTAATCCTACAACGGTACTATGACACCAGTTTCTGTATCCCATTTTATAGTTCAGGGAACAGAGAAGTCATAGACTTGACCAATATCACATAGCAAGTGAGCTCATTGGTTCAATGAACATTTATTGAAAAAATACCATGTAGCAGGCAATGAGAAGCAGGCTGGGAATACAACGAATGAACATTTCCCTGTCTAAATACTACTTGGAGATATCAGGCTATGGGATTCCTTCCTCCCTTGTTTCTTTTTTCTCTGGTCTTCCATTGCCCTTCATATAATCCCTTGATTGTCTCTAAACTTATCGCCTCAGGGAAACATTTGGCAGGGTGGAGCAAAAGTAGCCCCTATGTCTTTGGGACTTCGATGTTTCAAAAGCATAAATTCTTAGAAATACCTCAGACATTACCAAAAAAAAAAAAATGTATCTTGAAGAAACTTAAAGAGCTTGTCCTAGACTAGACCAGGATTCCAAGATTCCTCTTGTGCTTGAAGAAAAAGAGAAGAGAACAAGAGGAAGAGAGTGGTCTAGGGGTCCTGGGAGAAGAAGGGTCCTTGTCTCCTTTATACTGGTGCCACCAGGGAACTAGATGACCATAAAGGTACACCACAGGAATACTGAGCCTTCCAGAGGTGAAGAAAATTGTCAGCATCTGTGCAACAGAGATGGTCTTCAGAACAGTCTGCTGAATGGCCCAGAAGTTCACAAGAGGGTGCAGGCAGGCTAATGCAGCCTGCTGTGATGGTGGTAGGCCTGAGCTCATCAGCAGGAAGAGCCTCGTGAGTGGCAGAAATGATCTGAAGAGTGAGCACCGCCTGGATTTTCCTCTTGCTGGTGTGCTGGCAGCTATGCCATAGGAGGAAAAAGAACCCAAGAAGCAGAAAAGAAAACCCTCTCCTTGGCCATAGACTTGCAGCCCTCCAGTGCCCTCTATTGGCAAGCCTAACATTGCATCAGCAGGCATAGAAGAAATAATATTTTATGTACAGGTTCCAGCTCCAGTATCACAATATGGGGTGTGGAGGAGACAGGCAAGGAAGAGAGGTAGATTGGGAACTGAGAGGAAATAAGTTGATAAATATCCCAAAAGTATAGTCTAATTCCTAGAGATGACACTAAAAATCAATGCAAATAAAAGAGCTTAAAAGCCAATAGATAAAAATTACAATAGAATTCTGATAAACATATTAAATTATAAACATATGTTTATAATTCTAATAAACATATTTGAATTAAATAATCCAAAGACAGGATTAAAATAACAAAGAAACAAGAAATAGACTAGATAAGCAAAAATGAATTGTAGGCTTAAATAATCTCCAAATCATTATGCTAAGTGAAAGATGTCAGACACAAAAGAGTGCCTACTAGATGATTTCATTTATATAAATTTCTAGAAAATAACACCTAATATATAATGACAAAAAACGAATATGTGGTTATCTGGGACTAGTGGTGGAGGGGGTGATAGGCTACAAAATGTCATGGGAAACTTTGGGGGCAGTGAGATGTTCTCTATGTTCTGTGTAGTGGTGGTTTCATAGGTATATACATTTGTCAAACTCGTTAAATTGTAGCCCAGGCAGTGTTGGTCAGTGGCCCATGCACCAAGAGGTCACTGGTTTGATTCCCAGTCAGGGCATGCATAATTCCCAGTGGGAGGTCTGCAGGAGGCAGACAATCATTAATGTTTCTACCTTTCTCTCTCTCTGTTTCTTTCTCTCTCTCTCTCTCTCTCTCTCTCTCTCTCTCTCTCATCAATATAAATATATTTTAAACATTTTTTAAATAATTAAATTGTACACTCTAAATGGATGCTATTTTTTGTACATCGTTTTTACCTCACTAAAGTTGAGTTTCTAAAAGGCAATAGACAATATGTTCCAACAGGAACATTTTGAAGAGGCTGGAGAGCTCGAAAATTGGGGAAATGGGCTGAATGACCATCCAGTGGACCAGTGTCCACTCTGTGCTGAGCAGGTTTCTGCATCACTAGTGGGGCCCGATGTTTTATGAAGCTCACTCTTATCTAAAGTGATAGCCTCAAAGATTTGGCTTCCAGACTCAAGCACAGTGGAGCCAAGGTGGAGTACTGGTTCACTGTCCAAGTTACCTGCTGTTTGACACAGCAGCCTACAGTAAAATGAGAGAAACAGTGTAAACAGGGCCTAAATAGAGACATCTCCTGGACAGGCCTGGGCTTGGGCTCAGCCTCCCGTAACTGGTTTCTGCTTTGATGGACTGATAGCTCCAGGAGCCCAACAGCCCCCTCAGAGGGGCGCTGAAACGTGAAGGCACAGTCAGCAAAGACAGGCTGCTGAAGCCAGAAACCACATTTAGAGTTAGGACTGTAATAAATAAACAAACATTCACTTTCCTTCCCCCCCTTGGATGTCGTTTAAAATCAAAGCAAATAAATTTATCCATGTGTGATTCACGAGTGTGGCAAAGGCTTCTCTCATGCCTGCCAGCTTCCAAGAGCTTGAAATTGGGTAATTTGGGGAAAGAATCAGCAAGGGTTTTCTGAGTCTAATAAAACAGACAATGAGGTTTGGTGGGGGTTTTTTTAGAGGAAACAAAAAGGGAAATACTTCATAACAAAAATATTCATTTTGAAACAAAACAGGAATAAAATAAAAATAAAATAAAATATTTTATTTTGCACATACAAAGCATTGAACTAATTGCTAAGCGTAAAGGAAGTCTTTTGAAAGGACTAACCTTTTAAAGCAGTTATCTGCTTATAGTAATACAAATAGAAATATGTAAACTAAAGTCACAAAAATGTTTCCCTTTTAATGGATAAAATGGTAAAAGATATAAATGAGAACCATGTTCTTCAAAGTCACAATAGGCTGTGCATTTATTCCCAAATCTGTTCAGAAATTCTATTTGGCATTGAATTATCCAATCATCACCTTGAATGTATTTTAATTAATTTTTAATTATAGTCAACATACAATATTATCTTAATTTCAGATGTACAAAATAGTGATTAGACATTTTTATATCTTACAAAGTAATATTCACAGGACTACCTGCAATCTGAACACAGCTACTTTATATAAAAATGTGTACATATAATGTCATTGTACAGAATAGAAACTGTACATATTTTAACCACAGACCTGTCTCTTATTACTTCTGTGAAAGTCAGCAGTTTTCAATTTTTCTCAACTTCAATATTCCTCCTCTGTAAAAACAGGAATAAGAACACTCATCTGAGGATGTTAGGAGATTTTATTAAGTCCATGAAAGTATTGATAGTCAATAAATGTTTGCGTTTATACCTTTCCTCAGTAGTAATAAACTTTTTTTAGAAGATATTATTTTGGAAAATAAACAGAATTAACCATTTGCTGGTGAATGCTTCATTAATTCTGTGCTGCAGGCACTGGTCTAGATCTGGGCAAGGTAGAGGAGATAGATGTTTTTGAGAGAGTTCCAGAACCTGTCCTGGCAGTGTGACCTTGGGAAAGTTACTGAGCCTTTCTTGGTCCTAGCTTCTTCATATGTAATATGAGAATAATAAGAATAATAACCTCAAAATAGTCCCCTTAGGATACTATGTATTTATGGCAAAATGAAAGATATTGGGGAGTGACATTCCCCCACAATTCATTCACCCTTAGATACTGAAATCCTAACCCCATACCTCAGAATGTGACTATATTTAGAGATCGGTCATTTAAAGAGGTGATAATGATAAAATGAGGTCACATGGGTGGGCCCTCATCCCATATGATTCCCGTTCTCATAAGAAGAGGAAATTAGGACACAGACTGCACAGGCCAATGGGAGGCCATATGAAGATACATCAAAAAGATAATTATCTACAAGATAAGGAGAGAGGCTTCAGAAGAAACCAACCCTATAGACACCTTGATCTTGGACTTCCAGCCTCCAGAACTCTTTTCCCTTGTTTAAGACATCCAATTTGTGGTATTTTGTTATGGCAGCCCTAGCAAACTAATACAAAAGGGAAAATATTTATTTCAGTCCTGCATTCTCCATGTAAGACTACTCGTCCCAAGTTTCCCTATTACTATTCTCAGGAAGGAAAAGGAAATCCTGGAATATATGTATCACACCAACTCCTCTCCCTTCCTCATCCTCCAGACCTTCCCAGTCTGCTTTGCTTCCAGAAAAACTGATTCCTTTTGCCATTTCTCTGGTTATTGCACAGATGTTCAGATATCTCATCACTCTGATTATCTCCTTCCAGGGTTCTGTTTATACCTACTTTATCCAATTCCTGAACCTTTTCCTCTATGACCTGTAAAATCACAATGCATCACCAGCAAAATCCACATTTCAATATTCTTCTTACTCAAAGTTTCCTTTGTTTTTCTGTTACTGAAACTTGGTTCCCCTGCAGCACGCTCAGTGCTAGTTATTTTCTCAACCACTGAGCTTAGCAAAGGGTAGGTATCCTCTTTGTTCTTGGTTGCAGATTCCAAACCAATTTTTCTTTCCCTTCCCTAAAAACTGCACTCTTGGGGCCCACACCATCAGACAACACATCATTTCCTCCAATTGCCTCATCAATAGATGTTGTCACTCCTAGATTCAGTATCCTCTTTGTCCTTCTTTCCATCATAATCCCTAGTGATTTTGAAATTCTTGGGAGTCATCCTTCCAGACTCCATAGTTTCTTTACTTCTTTTCCAGTGACTCTGACCTTACTATCTACCATCTCCTCTCAGTGTTGTGCACTAGACTTTGTCATACATTATCTATAACTGCTCTTTCTTTCTAAGCTTTGGGTTTAAGCTTTACATTCTTTGTTCACCATCCCCTATATTTCATTCACTCATTCAACAGATCACTGTGTACCAGGCACAGTTCAAGTGATGGGTGGTATAGAACTGATTAAAACAAGTAAAAATTTCAGTCACCATGGAACTTATATAAGGTTGATGGGAGACAATAAACCAAATATAAAGTATTTAGTTTGTAATAAGGGTTATAAAGAAAAATAATGCAAAAATGGGGTTAGGTAGTAATACAGAGGGCACCTTTTTTTTAAGGGTGGCCAAAAATAGAAACACACAAACACACAGAGAGAGAGATTTGAGCAAAGATTTCAATGTCATGAAAGTGAGCCATGAAGATATGACTTAGATATTTGGACTGAGCCATGTAGAAAAAAAAGAATATTCTTCAAAGAGGTAACAATATGTGCAAAGGACTCAAGATGGGAGGTTATCTGGGTGTTCACGGAACAGAGAGCTGACTCGTGTGCCTGGAGGGGATGGAGGGTAACAACAGTAGAAAATGAGACTGAAGAAGTGGAAATAAGGTGAGGAAGCAGGTCTTGTAGTGTGCCTTGATAAATCACAGTAAGGGTTTTCTCTATTATCCAGATGCAGTTCCATTGAGAATTGTAAACAGAGAAAGGATATGATCTTTCCAATGTTTCTCATAGTATCCCAATTCTCAGACCCTTTTAATCCCACTAATCATTGTTCCCTACCTATTGTCATTGTCTCTAAATCCTTATCTCCTATTTTACCCAGGTTTCACTCTATAGTTCCATTCTGTAATCACTCACTTGTAAATTCCCTCAACTCCTTTACCTCTCTCACTCTGTGCTATTCACATGACAAAAACAACCCCTAGTTAAGTTCAACACTACATAGACCTGCATCCACACAGTTAACCACAGCTGGAGCCAAGCCACTGCAAACCAACTAATCATGCTTCAAATTCACATCTATGAATCTCAAACAAGACTTTAATAGTGTGTCCAGCAATCCTACTACATTTCATTATCTCATTATCCTATAAGACCATTCCATATCTTCTCATCCCTTGGCAACTCGTCACCATCTCCTGCTCCTCCTATCAGGTGATAGTCTTGCTTCCATGTCCTGGCAAAACAGAATCAAATAAAAGAACACTTCTACATCATCCCATTGCCATATTTACCACCCTACACCACATGAACCAGTATATCTGCCTTCCCTCTGTTACTATGGATATTGTGTCCTCGCTCATCTCTCAGACTCAGGCTTCTACTTAGGCAATGGATCTTTCACCCTTTGCCCACTTAAGGACATCAAGCAATTGTCCCTGTGCATCGTGAATCACAATTCTTCCCTTTTCTACAGGGTCACTCAAATCAATATACAACATGATTCTCATTATCCCATCTTTTAGATAAATGATAGATAGATGATATATGATAGTAAGATAGATAGATAGATAGATAGATAGATAGATAGATAGATAGATAGATA
>JAAGEH010000021.1:3704886-3816412 GCA_011751065.1 Lasiurus cinereus
ATAGATAGATAGATAGATAGATAGATAGATAGATAGATAGATAGATAATAGATAGACAGATAGCTTCAATATCTTCTTGTAGCAACTTTGATTTCTTTGTACACTTTATACCTTGCCTATACTTGCTGTTATGGGTTGACTTGTATTCTGCAAATATTTGTATGTTGATGTGCTGACCCTTACTGACTTAGAATGTGACCTTATCTGGAAATGAGCAATTTATGTCTAAGTTTCCAATGGCATCCATGCTACTGAATTCAGACATTGATATTCAACCTTTGTGTTAAAGTATTTATCAACAGCATCTGACATAGTTGTTCATTCATCTTCCTTGACATATTTTCTGTAGTTGTCTTCCAAGACACTATTTCTTCATGTTTTTCTCCTATCACACCAGTCCCATGTTCTCAATTCTGATTTGCATTTGTTTACTTAATACTAGAGGCCCAGTGTATGAATTCATGCATAGGTGGAGTCCCTCAGCCTAGCCAGCAATCAGGGCTGATCAAGGACCATCTCCCCCAGTCCAAAAGGGTGGGGGGAAGGACCGTGGGAGGTTAGCCAGCCTTGGGAGGTTGGCTGTGGGAGCACACAGATCACCAGGGGGCATCTCCTGCATTGAGCATATGTCCCTGGTGGTCAGTACGTGTCATAGTGACAGGTTGACTGGTCATTAGGTTGACTACTCATAAGGTTGCTAAGATTTTTACATTATATAGATTTATATATTAAATGTAATGTATGCAGGAAAGTAACACTTACATGCATAATTCAATAAATAATTGTAAAGTCTATGGGTGGTCATCACTTAAACTAAGATTTATAACATTTTGGAACTCCACTTCCTCTTCCTGTCTTTACATGTCACTTCCTCTCCCTCTCTCCCAGAGATACTGATTGATACTCCTAAATTTATAGTAATAATCTTTCTCCCTGAGAGAGATACCAACATGGTTGATATTTAAACCTTCCAATATAGTTGTATATTTTTCTATTCTCCTATAGATCTATCAACTTTTACTTTATATATTTTGAAACTATATTGTTAGAACCATAGCAAATTTAAAATTTCATATTATCTTGATGAACAAAACCTTATATATTTTGAAGTGTTTCCCATTACCTCTGGTAACTTTTAGCATTGAAGTCCATTTTTCTTCTAATAATAATTTAGTTATACTAACCTTCTTTTACTTAAAGTTCTTTTTTTAAATTTAAAACCTTCTATTAACCTTTACATTTTAGGTATATCTCATGTAAATATATGCTATTAGACAGAGTTTTTAAATGCAGTCTAATAATCATTATTTTAACTGGAACATCCAATATATTTACATTTAATATTATTAATTAAACTAATATTATAAAGTTTAAATATATCATCACATTTTTTAAAAATCTGTTGTTAATTATTTAAGACAGAGAAAGGGAAATATAGAAACATAGATGAGGGGAATCCAAGGTGGCAGTATAGGTGAACACCTACATTGCTGCTTTGCACAACAATTTCAAAACTACAACTAGAAGACAGAACAGACATCACCCAGAACCACAGGAAAGCTAGCTGAGTGGAAATTCTGCAACTAGAAGGAAAGAAAGGGGCTCGCGGAGACCCAGAGGAACTGCAAAAAGCTGAGGTGCGGAGACACGGGCATGGAGAGAGTGGGTGCCGAAGTGGCTGCCTGACTTTCTCTGGCGGGAGAGGGATGGAGACTCCCAGCTGCATTGAACTCCTTATCCTACGGTACTAAACCCCACGTCCGGCCAGGACTCATACGGGGGCAGTTCGGACTGTGAAGAAGGAGAAGTGCACGGAGATCTGGGGGAGACACAAAAGGGCAGAGGTCTGGTGGCACGCACAGTACTGCGTGCAGAGGACCGATTGCTGGTTGTAACGCTGGCTTTCGCAAGTGGGCAGGGGACAGAGCCTCTAAACTGTGCCACTTCTAGTTCCACTGAACCCCAGTTTTGGGCAAAACACTGGGGACCCAGACTCATATAGTACCAGAGCGCAGGGGACCCAGAAAGGCGGAGGTCTAGAGGCACTGCACAAGCACAGGAGCACAGGGACTGCTCGAGCGATTACCCAGTCACGTGAGACCCAGGAACCATGGAGGGCAGGGCTGACTGGGAGGCAACACAGCCCGTTAAGCCCTGAGACTCCACCCATCCCAAGCTCAACAGAGAGGCTTCTGCAGTTTTGCAAGTCTTGTATCATAAGGCTGAATCCAACACAGAAGTTCTCCTGGCATAGTGAAAATGCCGAGACAAAGGAAGACATCACAAATAAAAGAAATGGAGAAAAAAAAATGATTGAATATAGAGTTCAAAACCACATTTATAAGGCTTTTCAAGAATATCCTAGAAAAGATGGATAAAATTAGCGAGTCCCAAGGGGAGATGAAAAAGAACCAACTTGAGATGGAAAAGGACCAATTAGGAATTAAACATACACTGACTGAAATAAAAAATATTATTCAGAGACCTAACAGCAGACTAGAGGAAGGCAAGAATCAAGTCAAAAAATTGAAATATAAAGAATTAGAAAACACTCAACTGGATAAGCAAGAAGAAAAAAGAATCCAAAAATGTGAAGATAATGAGCCTCTGGGACAGCTTCAAGCGTACAAACATCAGAATTGTGAGGGTGCCAGAAGAAGAGAGAGAGCAAGATACTGAAAACCTATTTAAAGAAATAATGACTGAAAACTTCCCACATCTGGTAAAAGAAATAGACTTACAAGTCCAGGAAGCACACAGAACCCCATATAAAAGGAATCCAAAGAAGACTACATCAAGACATCATAATTAAAATACCAAGAGCAAAAGACAAAGAGAGAATATTGAAAGCAGCAAGAGAAAAACAGTTCATTACCTACAAGGGACCACCCATCCAACTGTCAGCTGATTTCTCAACAGAAATGATGCAGGCCAGATGGGAGTGGCAAGAAATATTCAACGTGATGAACAGCAAGAATCTACAACCAAGAATACTCTATCCAGCAAAGCTATCATTCAGAATTGAAGGGCAGATAAAGAGCTTCACAGATAAGAAAAAGCTAAAGGAGTTCATCAACTTCAAATCAGTATTATATGAAATGCTGAAAGGTACTTTTTTAGAAGAGGAAGAAGAAAAAGGTAAAAGACAAAAAATTAAGGACAACAAATACATATCTATCAACAAGTGAATCTAAAAATTAAGTGAATTAAAAATTTGATCAACAGAATAAACTGGTGAATATAATAGATTCAGGAGCACATAAAGGGAGTGGACTGATAATTCTCAGGGGGAAAGTGGTGAGGGGAGTGCAGGGAGAGACTGGACAAAAATCATACACCTATGGTTAAGGTCAATGGAGGGGAAGTAAGGGTAGAGGGAGGGGTAGGAGCCGGGTGGAGGGGAGCTATGGGGGGGAAAAAAGAGAAACAAATGTAATAACCTGAATAATAAAGATTTAATTTAAAAAAAAACACAGATGAGAGATAATCATTGATCAGCTTCCCCCTGCATGCCCCATACTATGTTTCAAACCAGAAATTGAACTAGCAATCTCTCATTGCATGGGACAATGCTCAATCAACTCAACCAAAAGAGCCATACCAAAATGGGCCTCTTTCATCATATTTTTTAAATTGTATTTGTTCAAACCATTTTATTTTCTGCTTTCTTTTGCTCCTTTCTCACATCTACTTGAATTAACAATAATTTTTTTATTCCTTTGCACCTTCCATGAGTTTAGAGATTATATTCTATTTCTTCAGTGATTGTCTTAGTCTAGTCAGGTTGCCATAACAAATACCATAGAGTAGACGGCTTTAAGAACATAAATTTATATCTCACAATTTTGGAGGCTTGGAGGTCCAAGATCAAGTAGTTGGCAGGGTTGGTGTTTGGTGAGAACTCTTTCCTTAGATTATAGTCAGCTGCCTTTCATTGTGTGCTCACATGGCCTTTCCTAGATACATGAGATCTTTCTCTTCTTAAAGGCCACTGATCCCTCCCAGAGGGCCCCAGCCTCATAACCTGATCTAACTTTAATTACCTCTTAAGGTCTCATCTTTAAATACCATCAAAGTGGGGGTCAGTGCTTCAATATACAAAACTTAGGAGTGACACAAACTTCAATGCATAATAGTGATTACTCTAGAAATTACACACTGCACACTTAAATTATCAAAGTCTAGAGTTAATAAAATATTTGAAAAATATTCTTTCAACTAAAATAGAAACCTGAGATTTTAATATTTTAATTCTCTTTCTCAACACTGCCATGTATTATCATTACTACATCATACACCCAACATTTCTTTACATTTACTCATATATTTTCCACTTGCTTTGTACTAATTCCTTCTGCTTCTCCTGTGAGATCACTTTCTTCCACTTGAAGTACATCCCGAATATCTACCAGTGATGAAAATCTCAGTTCTTATTTATCTGAAAATGCCTTTATTGTGTTTCCATTCTTGAAATATATTTCTGCTGGGCATAAATACATTAGCAATTGTTGTATCAACAATTGTTGTATCAGCACATTCAACATATCTTCTGACTTCTCCTACTCTTGAAAAACTAATTGCCAACTTAATTGCCACTTCTTTGAAGACAATTTGATTTTTTTTCCTCTGGCTGCTTTTAATATTTTTCTACTTATTTAGTTTTTACATTTTTTCATTCTGATGTGTTCATATGTGTTTTATTTTTACTTATCATGTTATTTTAATGAATTCTGAAAAATTATCAGTCTTGTCTTTAAATAATACTTCTGCCCTATTCTCTCTATTCTTCTGAAATTCTAACCTCCAACTCTATCCTCCATGAGTCTTCCTCTTTCTTCTATAGTTTCCATCTTCCCCCCCCATCTTTTAATGCTACATTATGGATAATTTTTTCTGATATATATGTAGTTTGCTAGTTATCTAATAAGTCTAACCTGGCCAAACCTCTCCACGGAATTTTTTTTTTATGGTAAGAGTTCTTTCTTTTTTACAGCAGTGTAATATTCCATTGTGTAGATGTATCATAGGTTTTTTTGTTTTTTTTTAATTTTTTATACATATCTCCCCATTGCCCCCCCTCCCTCCCAGGCATACCCCAACCCCCCAGTGTCTATGTTCATTGGTTATGATTATATGCATAGATACAAGTCCTTTGATTGATCTCTTATCTACCTCACCTAACTTTAATCTTCCTGCTGTAATTTCACAGTCTGTTTGAAGCTTTACTGTCTCTGTATCTATCCTTTTGTTCATCAGTTTATAATGTTCTTTATTATCCCCCAATGAGGGCGATCATGTGATGCTTCTCCTTCATTGACTGGCTTATTTCGCTAAGCATAAGGCTCTCCAGTTCCAACCAGGTTGCTGCAAATGGTAAGAATTCCTTCTTTTTCACCTCCTCGGACCTCTCCAGAGGCAGCTTTCCCGCAGCCCGGCTCCCACAGTGCGTGTCTCTGCCCTGCGGGGGTAGGAGACCGCACCCTGGTCCAGGCTAAGTCTGACCCTTCCGCGCGCCGTGTGGGTCTCTGAATCCTCCGCCTGCACGTCCGTGCCACCTGGGAAGCCGTGCTCTGGGTCCTGATGCTCTGTGGGTGCCTCCATCAGCCGCAGTTTTCAGACCTCGGCAGACATCCACCTCCCCCTTAAGTCAGGCGCAATCTGACCTTTCCATGTGCTCTGTGGATCTCTGGTTCCACCGCGTGTCTGCGCCGATTGGAGAGCGGAGTTCTGGGTCCCCAGGTTCCTGGCTGCTCGATGGGTGCCCAGCAGAAGGCTTCAGAGCGCCGCAGACATCCACCTCCCACTGCAAGATGGCTCGGGCTCCGAGTTCGCGCTGGTGGCTCCGGGGGACAAAAACCCCGTGGCAGTGGGGCTGCCTGGCCGGGAGAGCCCCCTCCAGCAGTTCCCCGCCTTCCCCTGCCAACAAACACTCCCAATGCAACTCTCAGCCGCTCTCTCTCCCTCTGCCCAGCGACAAAGCTCCAGAAGCGTCCGTCTACTCTGCCGCCATTTTCTCCTCCTCTCTAAGGAATTTTTAATGTTTATTTTTGAACTTACCATTTTTGGAAATTCTATGTCTTTCTTTTGAAAATCTTCTCTGTCATTTTTATAGATTCCTGTTCTCTGTTAATTTTTTTTAAGCTTGTCATTTATTTCTTTAAAATGGGAAGCATAATTGTTTTTGACTTTGTGCCTGATAATTTTGTTATCAGGGATATTTGTGGTTCGTTTTTACCATTTATTCATTCATTTATTCATTCATTCATTTTGGCTGATCTCACTATGCTGCCTTATTACTTGCCTACATTTGTGCACTGGGCATTGCCTTTGAGAACTTTTTTGTAAAGACTGTCTGAGGCCTGGAATGAAATACTCTTCTCCAGAGATGATTTGAGTTTGCTTCTGTCAGATGTCTTGGTGAGAGGATTAACATAACATGCAGGAAGACAGGCCAGGGGTCCAGTGGAAAACAAAGGCAGATGGAACATAGGTAGGGGCAGACATGGCACTTTGAGCAGTCTAACCACAGGAACCAACCAAGCAGAAATAATAAAATGTTTCTGGACTCAACAAGAGAGGCATGGGAAACCAAGGGAGGATCTGCAACAACAAGGTGTAGGGATGCATAGAAACAGATAAGGTTCAGCATAGGAACAGAGAAAGAGCATATAGAGACAGGGAAAGTTCAGGTCTATCGCTGAGCAAGAACAATTGAGGGAATCAATCAGGTGACGACACAGATAGACATAGAGAAGGTTTATAGCAAATATATACCCATGAATTACAAGGCTTGAGGGAGACAGTCCATTATTGGGTCCCCCTTCCCCTGAGGGGAGTCTGAATCTGCTTGTAATACATTTTCCACATTTTTGATTAAATCTTCTGGTCTCATTCTTCAACACCAGAAGACACACCCAGGGCAAATGCCTCTGCTCACTGTTCAGATCATCAATGGGGAGAGGACCACTTCCAACCAGCTTCACAGCTTTAGGTGGCCAGCCCCTCAGCATGTATGTGGATTCAGGGTACATGTCTACACAAAGGCCAATTTATTGTCACAGCCTCTCAGGAATAATGTTTTTTCTTTACTTTTGGGGTTTTTGTTTCCCCATAGTCCCCTGTCATTGGGTAACAAGAAGGTTGTGAGTTTAGTTATACTTTATCCCTACCTCGGATTTAACCCTTGGAAATCTCAGCTTAATGTGTAAGACTTCTTTAAAACATCCCAACTGAGGCAGGTCCTGAACATCTGTAGCCTTTGCTTTTTAAGCCACTTAACTAAAGCCATCCAGTGCAGTAGCAGCAAAAGCCCTCCAGATTTGGGCATTGCAATTATCTATTTACCTAACTTGAGGCTTTCTCCCAGAATTTACACTATGTTTTCATTACTGGAAATGATCACCTCTCTTGTCTTTACCTCGTCAACTCCAAGTGCCCAGGCCACACCTTTGAATCCCTCCTTTTCTCTATCTACTCTCAGTCCCCAGTTCATCTTATCCAGATTCATGGTTGTAAACATCTATGAGGGGATTTTATGAATACCTTTAGAACCCTCCCTAAACTCCACACATACATATATTAGGCATTCAAATAAAGATGTCAAAATACATAGGGTAATTAATTGGATAAGAAAACATGACTCATATCTACTGTCTACAAGAAACACACCTCAGAAAAAAAGATGGACACAGACTGAGGATGAAGGGATGGAAAACAGTTTTTCAGGCAAAAGGAAATGAAAAAAACGCTGGTGTTGCAATACTTATATCTGACAAATTAAATCTCAAAGTGAAGGACATAACAAGAGATAAGGAAGGCCACTTCATAATACTAAAGGGAACAATCCAACAAGAAGAAATAACTCTGATAAACATATATGCACCCAATACAGGAGCAACTAAACACATATAAAAACTTCAGGAAGATATCAAGGGAGAGATTGACAGCAATACAATCATAGTAGGAGACTTTAATATCCCACTATCACCATTGGACAAATCCTCTAAACAAAAAATCAGCAAAGAAACAACAATCCTAAAGGACTCACTAGACCAGTAGAAATTAATTGACATCTTCAGAACATTTCACCCCAAAGCCACAGAATATACATTCTTCTCAAGTGCACGTGGGTCATTTTCAAAGATAGACCATATGTTGGGTCAAAGGCAAAGTCTCTTCAAATTCAAGAAGATAGAAATCATATGAAGCATCTTCTCAGACCACAGTGGCATAAAACTGGAAATAAACTATAATAAAAAACAATCCAAAGAAATCAAACACATGGAGACTAAAGGGCATGCTGTTAAACAACGACTGGGTAACAAGAGAGATCAAGGAAGAAATAAAAAACATCATGGCAACAAATCACAATGAAAACACAATAACACAAAATTTATGTAATATAGTAAAAGCAGTCTTGAGAGGGAAGTTCATAGCTCTACAAGCCTACTGCAAAAAAAAAAAACACAATGGTAATAAACTACCTAACTCTACAACTCAAAGAGCTAGAAAGAGAGCAACAAGAAAAAACCCATTGTAAGCAGAAGGAAGAAAATAGTAAAAATCAGAGCAGAGATAAATGATATAGAGACCAAAGAAGCAATTCAAAAGATCAACAAAACCAAAAGCTGGTTCTTTTAAAGAATAAATGAGATTGATAAACTTCTAGTCAGGCCCACCAAGAAGCAAAGAGAGAAGACCCAAATAAACAAAGTCAGAAATGAAAGAGGTAAAATAACAACAGACCCCACCGAAATACAAAGGATTGTTAAAAAATAATAATAATAATAATACTAGGAACAACTTTATTCCAACAAACTGGACAACCTGGAGGAAATGGACATATTCCTAGAAAAAATATAACCTTCCAAAACTCAATCAGGAACAATCTAAACATCTCAATAGGCCAATAACTATGGAATAAATTGAAGTAGTCATCAAAGAACTTCCAGTAAACAAAAGCCCAGGACCAGATGGCTATGCAGGATAGTTTTACCAAACATTCAAAGAAGAATTAAAACATATCCTCCTAAGACTATTCCAAAAAATTCAAGAAGAAGGAACACTTCCAAATACCTTCCATGAAGCCAGAATCACCCTAATACCAAAACCAAATAAAGACAACACAATGAAAGAGAATTATAGGCCAAAATCCTCAAAAAAATTCTAGCAAATAGGATCCAGGGGTACATCAGAAAGATCAAACACCATGACAAAGTAGGATTTATTGCAGGAATGCATGGATGGTATCATATCCATAAATCAATAAACATGATACATCACATAAACAAATTGAGAAATAAAAATCACATAGTCATATCAATTGATGCAGAAAAAGCATTTGACAAAATCCAACACCCTTTCTTGATAAAAACTCTCAGCAAAGTGGGAATAGAAGGATCATACCTCAACATCATAAAAGCCATATATGATAAACCCATAGCTAATATCATACTCAATGGGCAAAAACTAAAACCATTTCCTCTAAGAACAGGGACAAGACAGAGATGCCCACTCTCACCTCTCCTATTTGACATAGTACTAGAAGTATTATCCATTGCAATTAGACAAGAAGAGGAAATAAAAGGCATCCAAATTGGAAAAGAAGAAGTAAAGCTGTCCTTATTTGCAGATGCCATGATACTGTACATAAAAAAACCCTAAAAATTCCATAAAATCTAATAGACTTAATAAATGAATTTGGCAATATAGCAGGATACAAAATTAGTGCCAAGAAACTTAATGGCATTTATATATACTAATAGTGACATTATAGAAAGAGAGATTAAAAAAGCAATCTCATTTACCATCGCACCAAGAAAATTAAGATACCTAGGAATAAACTTAACTAAGGAAGTAAAAGATCTATACACAGAAAACTACATGATACTGAAAAAAGATATAGACGGAGATGTAAACAGATGGAAGAGCATACCATGCTCATGGATTAGGAGAATCAACATCATTACAATGTCCATACTACCCAAACCAATCTGTAGATTCAACGCACTACCTATTAAAATACTAACGACATATTTCATAGACCTAGAAAGAACTCTCCAAAGATTCATCTGGAACAAAAAAAAGACCCCAAATAGCCACAGCAATCCTGAGGAAGAAGAATAAAGTAGGTGGTATCTCAATACCAGATTTCAAGCTATATTACAAAGCAACAGTTCTCAAAACAGCCTGGTACTGGCACAAGAACAGACAGATAGACCAATGGAATAGAATAGAGAATCCAGATATTGACCCAAACTTCTATGATCAATTAATATTTGACAAGGGAGGCATGAACATATAATGGAGTCAAGACAGTATCTTCAATAAATGGTGTTGGGAAAATTGGACAGATACATGAAAATAATGAAACTAGACCACCAACTTACATCATACACAAAAATAAATTCCAAATGGATACAGGATTTAAATATAAGACGGAAAACCATAAAAATACTAGAGGAATCCACAGGCAGCACAATCTCAGACATATGCTGAAGGAATTTCTTCACTGATACTGCTTCAAGGGCAATGGAAGCTAAAGAGGAAATAAACAAATGGGACTGCATCAAAATAAAAAGCTTTTGCACAGCAAAGGAAACCATCAATAAAAAAACAAGAAAGCCCACTGTATGGGAGAACATATTTGCAAATGTTATCACTGATAAAGGCTTAATCTCCAACATCTACAGCCAACTTATACAACTTAATAAAAGGAAGATAAATGATCCAATAAAAAAATGGGCAATGGACCTAAATAGAATCTTTTTGAAAGAAGACAGGAGGAAGGCCAAGAGACACTTGAAAACATGCTCAAACTCACTAATTATCTGAGAGATGCAAATCAAAATGACAATGCGAAACCATCTCACCTGTCAGAATGGCAATCATCAACAAATCAACAAATGACAAGTGTTGGAGAGATGTGGAGAAAAAGGAACCCTCATGCACTACTGGTGGGAATACAGACTGGTGCAGCCACTGTGAAGAGCAATACGGAGTTTCCTCAAAAAACTAAAAATGCAACTTCCATTTGACCCAGCAATCCCACTCTTAGGAATATGTCCTAAGAAAATAGAAATACCAATCAAAAAGGAGTTTTGCACCCCTATGCTCATAGCAGCACAATTTACTATAGCTACAATTTGGAAACAGCCTAGGTACCCATCAGCAGGTAAGTGGATCAAAAAACTATGGTACATCTACACAATGGAATACTGTGCTGCCATAAAAAAGAAGGAATTCTTACCATTTGCAGCAACCTGGACAGAACTGTAGAGTATTATGCTAAGTGAAATAAGCCTGTCAATGAAAGAAAAATACCACATGATGTCACTCTTTTATGGATAATAAAGAACATTGTAAACTGATGAACAAAAAGATAGACACAGGAGCAGTAAAACATCAAACAGACTGTCAAATTACAGTGGGAAGGTTAGGGAGGGTGGGGTAGATAAGAGATCAACCAAAGGACTAGTAAGCATGCATATAAGCATAACCAATGAACACAAGATACTGGGGGGTTAGGGTATGCATGGGAGTTGAGGGAGGGCAATGGGAAGATATGTATACATGTAATACATTAATAAAAAATTAAAATGCAAAAAAAAATGTAGAGTTGATTTACAAGTATACATATATCTGTATATATATAAATTGATTTATACCTCCACTTGGATGTCTGACAGATCCCTCTCCCACTCCCCATATTCTCTCCATCTTGAATGCACATTCCTCCCATGCAAATTATTTGTTGATATTCAAATTTGCCATACTTCCCTCTGGATCTTTGTACATCTCCCTCCTCTACTTATTCACATACTTCTATTTGCTTTCTTCAAAGTTCATTTGAAGAACCACTGCTTCAGGTTAATTTGGGTTGGGTGGCCCTCCTATTTTTCCCCATAGGACTCTGTGTGTATGTCTACCACTGCATTTATTAAACCCCTAGTCAAACATCTGGTTTACTGTCTAGTCCCCCAACAGCTGGTAAAAAAATCTTGGGGGAGCTAAGACCAGCTCAGTCATCATTATCTCCCATGTTCTAGCACCATACCTGAAAGACACTTGACACCATATTTGACATAAATATTTTAAGTGAATACATGAATGAATTGTATGTAAAGAATATTTGAAAGACAAAATTTTTAAAGCAGTTCTAAAAATCTTCCACACAGAAATTCCATTTGATTACATGTCCTGTCTCTCCTGGAGATTCTCTTGAAAAGGAAAACTACACTGTTGTTTGCAGATGTTTGCAAGTATGTTGTTTTTATAGTTTCCCCCTCTTCCACAAACTTCCACTAAGGTTTAATCTTTAGTGCAGAAGAAAAATCAAGGCCAAACCTATAGGACAGCAGGGAGTTTAAATAGCTTGTTTAAACCTGGGTAGTGGGAAAGGTATTATTTATAACTTCCACACTTCATCCTATTATTTTTCTATAATAGAATAATTGCTGTACTTCTTCTGGACCTTCAGATACTGCATAAGCCTCAGTACCTTATCTTTCTATCATTGCTTTTTTTTTAATATATGTTATTGATTTTTCACAGAGAGGAACGGAAAGGGATAGAAAGTCAGAAACATTGATGAGAGCGAGACATCGATCACCTGCCTCCTGCACACCCCGCACTGGAGATGTGCTCGCATGCAAGGTACATGCCCGTGACCGGAATCGAACCCCGGACCTTTCAGTCCACAGGCCGACGCTCTATCCATTGAGCCAAACCGGTCTCAGCCCATCATTGCTTTTTATCAACTTTGATATTGCCTCTGCTCCCTCTCAAAGAGAAGCCTCAGATAGGAGAATCCAAGATGGCGGCATAGGTAAACACAATTTCAAAACTACAACTAAAAGACAGAACAGACATCATCCAGAACCACAGGAAAGCTGGCTGAGTGGAAATTCTACAATAAGAGGGAAAGTGAGGGGCTCACAGAGACCCAGAGGAGCTGCAAAAAGCTGAGGTTCGGAGATGCACAAGCATGGAGAGAGCGGGTGCCGGAGTACCTGGCTGGTTTTCTCTGGCAGGAGCGAAACGGAGACTATCAAAAGCATTGAACCCCTTATCCTACGACACTAAACCCCAGATCCAGCCAAAACTCATACGGGGGGAGTTTGGACTGTGAAAAGGGAGAAGTGCACGGAAATTTAGGGGAGTTGCGAAAGATCAGAGGTCTGGTGGCGCGCACAGCATTGCGCACAGAGGACAAATTGCTGATTGTGCTGCTGGCTTTCTCAAGTGGGCGGGAGACAGACCCTCCCAACTGTGCCACTTCTGACTCCACTAAGCTCCAGTTTGGGGTGAAACCCTGGGGACCTACACTTGTGTGGTCCTGGAGCTCAGGGGAACCAGAAAGGCAGAGGTCTAGAGGCACTGTGTGCGCACACAAGGACCACTCCAGCGATTACTCAGTCACGTGAGACTCAGGGGCCGTGGCAGGCAGGGCTGACTGGAAGGCAAGGCCTGACACTCCACCCATCCCAAGCTCAACAGAGAGGCTTCTGCGGTTTTGCAAGTCTGGTATCATAAGGCTGAATCCAACACAGAAGTTCTCCAGGCATAGTGAAAATGCCAAGAAAAGGGAAGGGATCACAAACAAAAGAAATGGAGGGGGGGAAATGACTAGATATAGAGTTCAAAACCACGCTTCTAAGGTTTTTCAAGAATATCCTAGAAAAGTTGGATAAAGTTAGTGAAAGCCAAGAGGAGATGAAAAAGGACCAACTAGAGATGCAAAAGATCCAACTAGAGATGGAAAAGGTCCAACTAGAGATGAAAAAGGACCAACTAGAAATTAAACATACACTGACTGAAATAAAAAATATTATATAGAGTCCTAACAGCAGACTAGAGGAAGGCAAGAATCAAGTCAAAAATTTGAAATATAAAGAAGCAGAAAACACTCAACTGGAAAAGCAAGAAGAGAAAAGAATCCAAAAATGTGAAGATAATATAAGAAGCCTCTGGGAGAGCTTCTAGCGTACCAACATCAGAATTGTGGGGGTGCCAGAAGAAAAGGGAGAGCAAGATACTGAAAACCTATTTAAAGAAATAATGACTGAAAACTTCCCACATCTGGTAAAAGAAATAGACTTACAAGTCCAGGAAGCACACAGAACCCCATATAAAAGGAATCCAAAGAGGACTACACCAAGACACATCATAATTAAAATACCAAGAGCAAAAGACAAAGAGAGAATATTAAAAGCAGCAAGAAAAAAACAGTTCATTACCTACAAGGGAGCACCCATACAATTGTCAGCTGATTTCTCAACAGAAATGATGCAGGCCAGATGGGAGTGGCAAGAAATATTCAATGTGATGAATAGCAAGAACCTACAACCAAGAATACTCTATCCAGCAAAGCTATCTTCAGAATTGAAGGGCAGATAAAGAGCTTCACAGATAAGAAAAAGCTAAAGGAGTTCATCAACTCCAAACCAGTATTATATGAAATGCTGAAAGGTACTCTTTTAGAAGAGGAAGAAGAAAAAGGTAAAAGCCAAAATATTATGAACAACAAATACATATCTATCAACAAGTGAATCTAAAAATTAAGAGAATTAAAAATTTGATCAACAGAATAAACTGGTGAATATAATAGAATCAGGAGCATAGAAAGGGAATGGACTGATAATTCTCAGGGTAAAAGGGATGAGGGGTGTACAGGGAGAGACTGGACAAAAATCATACACCTATGGATGAGGTCAATGGGAGGGAGATAAGGACAGAGGGAAGGGTGGGAGTTGGGTGGAAGGGAGCTATGGAGGGGAAAAAAGAGAAACAAATGTAATAATCTAAATAATAAAGATTTAATTTAAAAAAAAATTAATAAAATTAAATTTAAAAAAAAAGAGAAGCCTCAATGGACATTATAGATCATAAGACTTCTACAAAATGCTCAAACATAAACAGGTATACTACAAACATTGGTAAATGGCTTTCTTTATTGGAAAAAATATGTCACTTCACCTGGGATATTTGTTCTAGTTAAATGAAGTGCCTTCAAACACAACTTCTGCGACCTACAGAGGAGGGATAAGCAAGCAGTGACAAGAGAGTCTGGACTGTGCACCTAAAAGACATCACATCTAGGTGGAAAGTGAATAAATCATTTCATCATTAAGGAGCAGCTTTTCAGTGCCCTGTTCTTCTCTGTTTCCAAATTTCTATGTCCAGGATCCGCATCTACTGCATCCTAGAAAAATATCATCCAATAAAGAGATGATAGGACAACCAAAAGCAAATTCTTTCCTGTCAACAGAGACTCTCAGGTCAGGCAAAATACCCCAAAGATTTGAAATGTGATTCCATTAAATTACCTTTAGGATGACTTGAAATGTATAACTCTAGCTAACCTGATTTTTAGTGACTAGATCAATCAGGATAAGCTATAGTAATAAGCCCAAAACTCAGGGGTTGACACATCACTTTTTTTCCTCACTCACACTGCACTTCTAATGCAGGACAAGGGCAGAAGGAGCTGGGATTGTTTTAGTCACTTCAGGACCCAGGTTAATGGAGAATTCCTCTCCACCTTTGTTTCCCCACCACTGCAGCAGGTGGAAAGGAATGTGGTAGATACATGCTGAATGTCAAATTCTGCAGGAAGTGACACACATCATTCCTATTCACAGCTGTCATTGACAAAGCACACCTATCTTTGAAGAGGATGAAGAAACTCCATGTTCCAAGAGATAGAGGGGAACTGGGATATCTGTGAGCAGCATTATATTCAACCACAGCGACCCTCTTCAAACTTTCACATGCTCTGTTTTAAACGCTTTTAGTGAATACTATCTTCAGCAGACCACCCCCCTCAAAGCCAAAGATAACCAGTGACCACCTTGAAAGGGAAATGGCAGACTTGTCTACCAAACAAGGATGTGACGTAAGGGATTAAAGCACTAGCATGAATACTGAGCTTAATCATCCTACAAGTCCTTCAAAAAACCAGTCTATAATTCCAGGATACATACTTATGCCAACTGAGGCCATTTGGTCAATTCAGGCTAAAGACAAAGAAGTAAAACCAAGGGAAAGAATGAACTACTTACTATATGTTATAAGAAAGGAATATATTACATGGAAAATAATTATTAGATAGTTACTTATAATCCGTGAATTGTAAGGAGAGTGGATACTGAGAAGGATCTTTGATTTTGTTGATCTGGGGTTAAAAGTAGGAATGAACACTGTAAAAGAGAAGAAGACTAAATGAAAATCTAAGAAAGGTGATAAAGAAATATGGAGGGAAAGGTTCCAGATAATGGGGAAGACACTGAAACCCTTGTGGCCCAGAGAGGGCTGGAGATGGAGAGAAGAAGAGAGGGGTCTGTAAAGGGGGAGGAAGAGCCACAAGCAGGGCAATTTCCCAGGGTTGAGGCATTTGGAAAGAAGCCAAAACATTAGAAGAGGCTGAAGGGACAACTTTTGCTGTGCAGGATGCAATATAAGCCTGTCCTCACAAAGTCATCTGTAAGTCATCGTTGTATTTCAATATATAATTGTATTTGGAGAGGAATTGATGATATAACTAAATTGGCCCCATGGGTTGCCCAAGGAGATGTAGGCCTTTGTAGGTTACCCTGTAACAGCAGCATGGATAAAATAAGGCAAAAACACAGGTGCAGGGAAATCCAACTCTGTTGAAGAAGGGAACAATTTAGAGAGGAGATGGAATGGGATCAGACTTTTAGGAGCCTTGAGATGGAAAGACCGCATTTTGCATATGGGAGAATGTGAACCATTGGAAACCATAGAGTGAACTTCGGGCAGACACACCTTTAGGGAACTTCCAGTGAGTTACGCCCATGTAATCCTGGCTCTCAGGTGAGTGTGGAATCTGACTTCTACCCACTAGAATGTGGTGAAGGTGATGAGATAGTTACGCCCCTGGTTGTATTATGCTATACTAGAGGCCCAGTGCATAAAATTCATGGATGGGTGGGAGGGGTCCCTCAGTCCAACCGGCACCATCTCCAATCTGGGATCCCTCAGGGGATGTCCTACAGATGGCTTAGGCCTGTTCCCCATGGATCTCTTCTCTCTGCAGACTGCCTGCTCCATGCTGCCACAGGCCCTGGTGTCTGCTCTCTGTGGGGGCCTGCTTGTCCCTCACCACAGGGAGCACTAAAGGACTGGGGGACTCTGGTGGAGCTGAGGGGACTGGCACCACCATCTTTGTGGTGGAGTGGCAGTCAATTTGCATATTCCCTCTTTATTATATAGGATAAGACTGCATATTAACAGACCAAAGTGAGTGAGCCTCCTGATGCCCTTGAAGAATAAACTGTCATATTGTGAGGGGACACATAGCAGGGAACTTCAGGGACCTCAAGGATCTGCAGTGGCCCTGGCTGACAGCCAGCCAGAAAGCAGGAACCTCTGAGCTATGACCACAAAGAACTGAATTCTGACAGTAACCCCATGAGCTCAGGAAAAGACCCTGAGTTCTAGAAATGAATGATTCCCAGCCAATACTTGACTGGAACCAACGAAGCTATGTGCATTGTTTTAAGCTACTTATTGTGCAGCAATTGTAAACCAATACAAGAGATGAGCTTCAAGGACTGAATATGAGCTCACCAATTGGGAGGAGGAAAAGCACTCCAGGCAGAGAAAATAACTCAGGGGCAAATAAAATACCAGCTTGCCTGGGGGACTGTGAGAAGTTAGCTGTGGCTAGTCTAGAGGAAGGCCTGCCAGAAGAGAGGGAACAGTGACCACAGAGAAGGACTTGGACAGGAACATGGAGAGTCTGCTCTTTTGCCATACTTAGGCCTTATTAGATTATAGGGGACTTGTAACAGACATTTTTTAACCTGTTTTCAGATTTCTAGAACTTACCTGAAATAGCAGACACACTATGGAGCATAACTACCATTATTCCTTCATGTGGGCCTGCTGCCACATTCCACTGAGTCCCTATTCAGTGGAGCGAGGACATATGGTGAGAAATTGTTCCTTGTTCCTCAAGAATATGCAACATTTTCTTGTTTATGAGCCCATACCTGAAATTGATTTACTATCCATCTATCCACTTATTTAACATATATTTACTGAATATAATATGAATCCAGCACTTTTGCAGATGCTGGAACACAACTCTGAATAAGACAGTGAAGCTCAGATATAAGAATGTGTGATACTGTGGGGACATTGAGAAGGCAGGGCGAGTAACTGGTAACTAGAATTGTTCCTTGATTGATTCTACTTTCATTTCATGCATATATGTATAATTTACCTCTAATTTTCTTGGGATAGCTTGAATTAAGTGTTGGTTTAAAAACAAAACTACTCTAGTATCTAGAGTAGTTAAAATTATTTTTGTTACAAGCAACAGAAAACTGAACCTAAACTGGCTGTGGTTAAAAGGGTCACATTGCTGGAAGCCAGTTCCAGCATTTCATAATTGCAAGAGTTTCATCAAAAGGTTGAATCACATATGTTATGGCCTGTTGGGAATGGCTAAAGGCATTTCCCCAAATCTGAAAAGGATGATTGTTTATTGCCAGACAGTTCAGGGCACCTTAATCTATATGTTATTGCCTCCTCCTGGCCAAACACCTGAACAGCCAGAGGTAACTTTTCCAGTCTGACAATGGATTCTGTCTGTACCTAACCTTGCCCTTTAATGTGTATATCTCCACCTTGCCTTAGGACAAATTGTGTTCATAAAAAGCAAGGGGTCCTGAAACAAGAAGAACTTGATTTCTTCAGCCAAGCTCCTCTGCACCACTCCCCAAATGCCTTTCAAAATTGTTTCATCTCTGGATTCTTATTTAATTTATGCACAGCCTCTCCTCCAGATTCAGAACCCTTCTAGATGCTGGATTAAGACCATTGGCATTATCGCATGACTAATTATACAACCTGGCTTCAACCAGGCCTGACCTTCTGGCTCTGCTTCCTCTGGATACGCTCCACACTCCAGCTCCTCACCACATTTCCCAATAACCCAAGCTCTCTCCTCATGGGAATAGCAACTCTAAACCCATATCAACACCCCAATATACAGAGTGTGTGTCCTAGCATCCTCTCTACATGTTCTGAGGTTCACTTTGATAGAATTAGCAAAGATTACTTCCCCAACTCTGATCACGATGATGTCCAAAGAGATGATATACGCTGACTGATCTAAACCACACAGGGATTTCCTCTGGAACTGGGTTGGGTCAATCCTATCTAAACCTCTGCCTAGTTGTCCACTAAAGTGCTTTTCTTTACCTCAACAGCACAGTTTCCCCTGAGACCAAGTGACTGAGTTCTAGTCAGAACACAGAAATGAAGTGTACCCTCTCCCAGCCTGACCCTTAAAACCTCCCACACAATCCTCCAAGGTCTAAGTATACGTCAAAGTTCTTCAATAACTGAGTTAAATATTCTCAGAATTTAAATTTAAATAAAGTAAAATTTGAATTGTAGCTCATTGATTGTACTAGCCATGTGTCAACTTTTCAAAAGCCTCACGTGGCTAATGCTGCTCAATTGGACAGTAACAGTCTCTAGATTTCCTCCCTTCAAATTTTTCACTGTGCTTTGACTGTGATAATGAAAAAAAAAATTGGCTGAGTTTCCTGTTTAATTGTTTCAATTGTCCTAGTACTTCTTTGGCAGTGAACAATTAGTGCCAAGTGTATTATGCTAAATTTTTATCATTACCCTAAGTACTCACATTAGAGAATGTACTAAAGTTAGAGTAAGTTCTAGATTTCACAATTCCCTTTTTGTTCATCAACATGTATCATAACTGTTGTCTCTTGGTGTACAGTGAAATAAAGGAGAAAAATAATGATCATTAAAGGCATGCCCCATAATGTAGTAAAATGAGTACACTAGAAGGTAAAGGAGCTAAGTCCCAGTGTTCTCTGTGCTAGCTAACACTTCCTGCCTCTCAGCTCCAAATCCATTCTCCATTGCCTGGGTTGCAGGAATATTTCTCCACTGCCTGCTGGCACAACGCTAACCTTTGTCAGTAGAGGGCGCTGGAGGGACATTGCATTAGAGCAGCCTTGCCTCGATGCTGCATGTTGTTCCCCTCGATGCTGCATGTTGTTCCCCTCTTGCTCTTGGCACCAGTAGGCTGGTGTGAGGACCCCAAATGAAGTTCCCTCCCAACAAATTCAAGTGGCACTTGTGCAGATGGAATCCCATTAGATTCCTGAGTGCTCCAGCTAGCTTCCTTGCAGCAAATTCAGCAATGGTCTCCATCAGGAGCTTTCCAGGCAGATTTGAAGGAGGTTTTAAGTGCACTCCTGCCCAGCATGTGGATTCCCAGCAAGTTCCATGGTTTCCTGGTGCTGAGTTCAGCAACACATCTCCAGACGTAGCTTCCCAGCAAATTTCCCCAGGACTCCAGCAGGGGTTTCCTGTCCGTCTAGGACTGTTGGCTCCATGGGGTTATTTTCAGTCCCCAGCCCCAAACCACAGCTTAGAACAGATTATAGACCAGCTCTGGCCAGGAAACTCTTCTCTCATCTAGTGGGCTATAACCACACCCCTCTAATGAGGTCTGAATTCCAGGCATGAAATGCTCCCTGCCCGTCCCACCCTCCCACCCCCTCACCCCCCAACCCCCGCTTCCAAGTTAGTCTTTCCTTGGGTACTCTCTCAGAGACAAGTAAAGTTCCTGTAAATAGTAATTCTTTATTTGTAGCATCCTTGTTGAAACTGCTGCTTGGTTTCTGCCTCCTGACTGGAACCTAACTGATCACTTTCTATGCAATTCCTTGCCCAGGTGATGTGTGTGAGACATGTAACTTCTCCAGACTTTGAGAGTCTTTGCTGTAAAATAGAAATATCTGATTTGCTCAAGGCTAAGTGGAGAGCATACCATCCTCGGGAACTCTGAAATGCCAGTTGATACCTATTAAATAGCAACTTCACCGCTGTTCACACAATTATTAAAACTATCTTCCTTATCTTGAGAGAGAAAACACAAAAACTATCACAACTCAAGGTTTGACTGTGATAATGAAAAAAAAATTGGCTGAGTTGCTGAAATAAATAGTACATGAAACTCTTGTATCCCCCACTCACTATCCCATTGGCAGTTTTTCCCATATTTAACATGGCTGAGTGGCACTTCCTCCAGAATGGTCTCCAGTGAGTAGGCCGTGTGCGAGGCGCTCCATGGAGGACTAAAACTACCCTGAGTCTTGTCCTGCTAAGAGGCATCAGGCCAGACAGGTGTCTTCAGTCATTCACACTGGCTGCCCTGCAAGACAAACCTCACTCAGGCTGTGAGCCTGCCCACCTGGAAGCCCGTGCTGAAACCCTATGTTAAGGCAACAGTGCCCACTGTCTGGGCCGCGGGTCTGAGTGGTGCTTGGGCCTCAGGCTTAGAAAACTGTATGAGAATTTCAAAAGGAAATCTTACTGTGGTAAAAGCACCACAGAGCTCTCGACAACAGGAGTAAGGAGATGCCAAAATCACACTACTATCAAGTAAGAACCACCAGTCCTGGTCCACAGTGTACAGACTGGACCAAAGAAGAAAGACAGGAGATGATTGGCGGGAGGAAGGAGAGGGCGTGCCCTAACGTCAGGCCTGAGAGAAACCAGTAAATAAAAGAATCTGCTATTAACAGAGAAAGAGAGAGATTCAAATCAGGAAACTGGAGAGCATTTGGCCATTAGAAATAATCCAAATTAATGGAAAAGAATACAATTTGAAACGATACATTTATAAAAATTAGTAAGCTACTTCAAAGGTGTTTTTATATGTGGTCCACATTTTCTCCTTTTAACTCCTTAAATTTTAGAACCCTGGTTATCATAGTGACAGAGAGGAGGAAAGAATTTTTTCTCAACCCTCTCAGTGAATGAAACGTTGCAAATTGAACTGGAAAAAGACAGATTATTAACAAGAGGAAATGTTTCTTTCATATACATTCAGAGGGCCACACAGAAATGAAATGAAAACCCCAAAGCAGAGATCAGACCTGAAGCTCTATATCATTTTAACATAGGGCACTACATTTATGAGCAAATTATAAAAGAAAAGGGTTTCGACTTCTAGGGGCGCTAAATTGGAGGAAAGTAAGTAGATGGTTAAACTGATGGAAAATAAGTTTTAATCAGTAAAGTTTGCACAGGCCCATCTGGATGCTGACTTTCCATCTTCAAGACTATAGAACTCCCCAGGGAGAAGGGCTGCATGGCAGTCCTCATTCTCAGAAAAGCCTGCTCCTGGTAAGATAAGGAAGCTTTGAGAAGGCTCCTTTCTGTATCTCAGTGACTTGATTCTCATAGCTTTCAGCGCAAAATAACCAGAAACCAAATAGCCTATTTTGGGTGGCCTATTCTAATCTCTTTAAGAAAGAATGATTACAACAACACCTTGCATTTAACTGGAAATATGCAGACCTGCTAACAAGTGCCTTTATCATGAATATAATTGGTCTCCTGTCCTGAAGTAAGTTTTACCTAAATATTAAAAGTTTTATAAATACCAATTTCTATTCAGAAAAAAAATTGCAATCCAGAAATTAGCCACACTGGAAAGTAACAAAAAATAAAAAGTTATTCCAAGATGACATGAAACATGCCCCAACTATGCAGGTGCTATTATGCTTCACAAAGCACTTCTATGTTTAGTCAACAAACATTTATGTAGTACTACTAAGTGTCAAGTAATATTCTAGGCACAGTGAGTAAATAAAACACCCAACACACTGGCTGTCACAAGCTTACATTCACTAATCCACAGGCCTCATCGGCCTGCCTTTTTGAGATACGTGTCAGCGTCATAAGCTGCACTACAGAGCTAGAAAACTGAGACCAGAAGAAAGAAGTAAGGTGTTCGTGTGTTGAAAGATAAGTTGCAGGATGTTGAAGAAGGGACAAGTATGGCTGCAAGCCTTGAAACCACACATATCCTGATTCAAATTCCACCTCCCGCTCTTACTAATTGTGATCTTTGGTAAATAACTAAATTTTTCTTGATCTCAGTTTTTTATTCTGTAAAACAGAGATGGTAACAGTCTACCACACCATGTAGTGGTGAGAACAAAATCAAATTATGGACACTTTGTGAAGGGCTTTGTGACAAACATGGTTTTTGTTGTTGTTTCTTTTGTGGTACTTTCCATTCTATTTTTTTTAAAAAGTATAATTAATTAAATTAATAAGGAGTAGAATAAAGACAATAGGAATGGGAACATTTTTGATCATTTTATTTATTGCCTAAAAACCATGTAAAGATTGAATTCAGGAGATTGGTACTTTGTAAACTACTTGTATAAAATCAGATCCTTGTTGATACTAATGGTAATACTGAAAAATAATTGAGCACTTATTATATGAGTGGCATTTTCTAAATTAGATTCTTTATGTGCACAATTTTATTGAATCATCCAAAATTCAAAGACACTGATTTAGAGAACAAGAAGATAGGTAGAAACAGTTGTTTAAATGTAAGATTCAAATTTTGCTTTCTGATAGCATTGCAGTTGCCTACGCTTTGCAGTGGCTGATGAATTCTACCTCCTACCCAACGTATGCAGTGTCTCCTACATAGACCATTACTGTGGCCTCTTCCTGACCCCACTACTGCCCCCTTGGTCTATCCTCTGTATTATGGCTAGAATGTGATCAGCATACTTACTCATGCTTTTAATTGGCTTTAAGCCTTGTAATAGAGTGTTTCTCAAACTACAAAGTTTGCACAGACCACCCAAGGGTGTAATTACAGTGCAGATCTGACCCTGGAGGTTTGAAGGAAGGCTGAAGCTCTGCTTTCTGCCCAAGCCCATGGGAGATGCCAATGCTCTGGCCCAGGGGCAAGCTTTGGATAGCAAGGCTACCACAGGTCATCACCACATACAGTGGAGTATCCAAATGCTCTGGTTTTATGAGTTTGTACGAGCACATTTCCCATCAAACTCCCAATTAGCTCGAGGGGCTTCACAGAACCACTCTGTCTCTCTACTAAGTTTTCTTTTTGCCTTGTTGAATATTTTTTCTATGGCAAGATGACCCTTGCAGATTGTCTTCAACACTCACTCTTGATTCCCCACCCAACCCCAGTCTGCTATGCTCCTCCCTACCCTTGAAGATGCAGCTCAATGGAAATTTTGATGAAGCCCCCTATCAGGCAGAATTAATTACTCCCTTGTCAAAATTAGCCTAAATGACTGAATTTTGATGTGGTCCTTGCCAACTTCAGATTTCAGGATGATTATTCCTGAAATAATTAAGGAAAGGGTGGCTCAATCCTTCTCCTTGGTTGCTTGCTCCTCCTGAATACCTTCATCTTTCTTATCCTCAGTTTCTTGGGCATCTTCTCCTTCACCTTCATCTCCTTCTTCCTCCTTTGGGTCCTCAAATTCTTCCTTGGCACCTTCTTCTTCCTCTCCTTCCTCTTCCTCAGCCACTTCATTCTCCTTCTCCTCTTCAGCTTCTCCTCTTCAGGCTCATCCTTAGCTTCCTGGGCTTTTACAGTCTCAATGGTCTCCTCCACCTTGATCTACTCCTCCTGGACGTGGCTGGTGTATTAAGAAGAGAAGGAGAGAGCGGACATCAAATAGGAGCTGGTCTGTAAACCACCGTAGGCAGATCAACCTGGGAACTCTGGGAGTAGCCACTGGCTATGTTTCCCATACTGGTGAAACTGAGCCCAGACTCCTCACCTTCCAAGAATTTCCTGTAAGCTGCAATGTCACTGTCCAAAACCATCTTCACATTGAGGAGGTCCTTGTATTCTTTTAAATATTGTGCCATTTCATTCTTTGTACTTCTCACTCATTTTCTAATTTGTTGATTGTGTCCTGCATAGCACTAACATCGGCATTCTGCTTATTCTCCAGCTCTTGCAGCTGCTTTCTCAGTGCTTTGTTCATGCCCCAGTTTGCTTCTATTTCCAGGGTCTTGGCCTTGAGCAGGCAGTGGCTCTCAGACACCTCATCCTTGGCGACATGCCCCAAATAGATGTTCTTGGCAGCTCTCTCGGTCAGCATGGTGAAGCTGCTCTTGTACCATTCTTGGCAGCCAGCTTCTCATACTGGGCAAGGATGTCCTTGAGCGAGGTGGAGAGGTCGGACTTGGAGAACTCATCCATCTCCACAGATCTGAGCATACTGCTTGGTAATCTCCTCTTGTTCACCTTCTTCAGAAAAGCGATTTTGTCCATCAGACTGTTGATGCACTTTTCCAGCTCAATACTGAGGAGAGCCACCTCATGTGCACCTTTGTGTGCTTCCATCAGCCATCCCTCTGCATCCTCATGGTTCAGCACCTTTTCCTGGTAGCGCACCTGCAGGTTGCTCCCAGCCCCTTCCGAGCCCCAGTGCTGCCTATGCCACCTGTTGGGTCTGAATCATGGCCTGGACCCTGTGGGCAGTGTCAGGTGCTGCTTGCCCTGCCTGCATATGTAAATTTATCTGCCATCTTTGTTGAGTTAATTTGCATATCACTCCTCATTAGCTGTGGGCATAGCAGAGGTACAATTAGGATCTTTCTCTTTTATTAGTGTAGATCATCTGTATATGGCATCATGTGTTCATTACCATATATTTGACACCCTTTACCCTCTCCATAATTCTCTTCTCCCACTTCCCATTTTCATTAAAATGTTCAACCCGGGTCTACTCCACCAATGTCTGCAGGTGACCCAGGGCAGACAGTGGTCCCAGAGACCCTGGCCACCCCCACCTACCAGGTCCCCAGTTACCACCTGGACCCTGTAGGCAACATCAGGCGCTGCCTACCATACCTGCATATGCAAATTTACCTGCCATCTTTGTTGGGTTTATTTGCATATCACTCCTGATTGGCTGTGGGCATAACATAGTGGAGGTATGGTCAATTAGCATCTTTCTTTTTTATTAGTGTAGAAGCCTAAGTGACCATCAAACTGGTAGCTATGACATGTACTGACCACTAGAGGGGCGGATGCTCAATGCAGGAGCTGCTGAGCTGAGGTGACTTGGCAGCTGCAGTCCTCAGTGGTGCACCCAGAACCATAGAGGAGAAAGCCCGATTCCAGGGTGCCTCACCCAAGAACTACCCTCTCACAATCAGGACCCTTTGAGATATGTTGGAGAGCTGGTTTTGACCCAATCCCCACAGGCCAGGAGGAGAGACCCCACCTGCAAGAAGCATCCTACTCACTCTACAGATGCCCTTCAAGCCCCAGTGTCAACCCAGGTGTGGCTGGCTGGCTGGGGAGGAACTGTGGGAGGTTGGCTCCAGGGCATATCCAACCCATCTCGCCTAGTCCTGCCCACCAGCCAGCCACCTTCTACTTAGTTTCCTTTCAATGTGCATGAATTTGTGTACTGGGCCTCTAGTACAGTGGTACCTCGAGATATGAGTTTAATTCGTTCGGTAACCTTGAGGCATAGGAAACTATGAGACGCTCGAGTCATAGTAAACTGATGGGTCGTGTGCAGCCGGCCGATCCACGCAATTACTTGTATCTCAAATGTTGCTCATATTTCAAAGCAAAAATCACTCGCTCGAGGGCTCGTATCTCAAAAATCTCGTATGTTAGGGCGCTCGTATCTCGAGGTACCACTGTATTAAAATAGTACATTAAG
This sequence comes from Lasiurus cinereus, assembly GCA_011751065.1. NCBI lineage: Eukaryota > Metazoa > Chordata > Mammalia > Chiroptera > Vespertilionidae > Lasiurus > Lasiurus cinereus. The sequence goes on from JAAGEH010000021.1 coordinate 3,731,433, forward strand.
CCGATGCCAGTTTGGCTCAGTGGATAGAGTGGCGGCCTGCGGACTGAAAGGTCCCAGGTTTGATTCCGGTCAAGGGCATGTATCCTGGTTGTGGGCACATCCCCAGTAGGGGGCGTGCAGGAGGCAGCTGATCGATGTTTCTCTCTCATCGATGTTTCTGACTCTCTATCTCTCTCCCTTCCTCTCTGTGAAAAATCAATAAAATATATTTAAGGAAAAAAATAAAATAAAATAATACATTAAACATTTTTGAAAAGGTGCATTTTTGGAGAAGGGGCTCAGGAGAGAATCTGCTTGGCTGCCTCACTCCCAGAGCCCTGGGGCATATTCCCAGCCTGTTAATAACACTTGTTTCTGTTCTGGCAGGTGGCAGCAATGACATCTCTCATGCAGGATTTGCCAATATTCACTGCTGGTGGTCAAGATAGAACTGGGAAAAGATTAATTAAGATTATGTCATGATTGTCATGGGTTAATGATGACCACAGATTCTTGCTTCTCCCATTGAGACATGGAGTCCCTTTCCTTTGAATCTGGGCTGACAGGGACTCTCTGTCACAGCAAAATGTGGCAGGAGTGACCACATGCCAGTTGCAGATCTAGGCCTTAAAGAGTCTGGAAGGTTCATCTTTTGCTCTCAGCTGCCCTTAAAGGTGGGCTATGGTGATGGAGAGACCACAGCAAGAGTGAAAGCCACCTGGCCAGTGTCCAAGTGTTCTAATGATTGCAACAGAGGTTCTAGATACCAGTGAGTCAAGCCATTTTGTTTCTGCCCCAGCCAAGCTCCTTCTACATGTAGCCACAAAAGTGACCCCAGTCCCTGCCACCTGTATCCCCATCCCCACCAGCTGTCCCTACTGAGCCCTACCCAGGTTGTAGAATCTTGTGTTTTAAGGTTTTACATTCTGGGGTGATTCATTACATGACAATAGACAGCTGATATAAACACCTTCTGGAACTAATGAGGGTCTCCAACTGAAGGATCGATGTGTATATTGACCTCTGTTCTATGTGACACACCATTGTGACACCTTATATCTAAGCCACTTGTAAATATTTTAGGATATACAAAGATATACAGCGATAGAGATATATCTTCTAAAATCTCCTCTATAAGTCAGTTATAATTCTTCTATTATATAGTTGAAGAAACTGAGTTCAAAGACCAACCTAGGATCCCAAGTCTAGAAAATAAAAGCAGTCATTGAACGATGCAGATGAATCTGATTCCACAGCTCATTTCTTCCAAGAGAGCACACTTCTCCTTAATTTTGGTGTGATTCTTTTGGTACCCTGCAGCCTGACAACATGTCTAACATCTGAACTGAGTGGGAAGTGCTGGATAAAAGAAATTGTCAAGAAAACAAATGCTTCCCATATCCCTAAGGGAAGCCTCCCAGTGCCTTCGGCCTCTTTGCTGCAGAGCCCTGTAGTGCCTGGGTACTGCTCTGTCAAGACCAACCACAGCATTTATTTCTAGCTGTGAGCCTGATCTTTTACCAACTATTACACTACCAGTGTGTTGTGGAACCTCTGCTTCCACTTTCTTTGTTTGATTTTAATGGAGCATTCCTTGGCTTTTAGTGGCTTTTAATTGATTAAGACCTTTCTTCATCATTTCCCAGTGAAATAAAAGAAAGGACTGTAGTATTGTGACAAATTTGTAAGTTATCCATGAACAAAAGCAAAGAGAGAGAGAGCAAGAGCTGGAACGGGAGAGGGAGAGGGAGAAGAAAAGAGTGAGGGAGAAGAAGAGGGAGAGGGAGGAGGAGGAGAAGGAGGAGGAGGAGGCGGCGACAGAAAAGAGGAAAAGGAAAGGAAGAGGCGGCGACCTACAGGGGAAAAGGAAAGGAAGAGAGGGAGGAACAAGAGGAGAGAAAGAATATGAGCATTGCATTCTGAAAGATGAACCACTGTGCCATTTTCAAGGTGAAAGCCAACCCTGGCTGGTGTGGTTATAGTGTCACCCTATGCATCAGGTTTGATTTCCCATCAACTAGTCAATGTGTCTCTCACATCAATGTGTCTCTCTTTCTCTTCTTTCCCCCTCCCTTCCACTCTCTAAAATAAAATCAATGGAAAAATGATTCTTACTCCTTGGTTGAAGATTAAATAAATAAAAATATTATATCCGCTGGTGTGGCTCAGTGGTTAAGCTTCACTCATGAACCAAGAGGAAGTAATTTGATTCCTAGTCAGGGTACATGCTTGGGTTGTGGGCTTGATCCCCTGCAGGGGGCCTGCTGATCAATGGTTCTCTCATTGATATTCTATCTCTCCATACTTCTCCCTTCCTCTCTAAATTCAATGAAAACGTATTTTGTTTAAAAAAGCCAAAATTCTCCTTTAATAACCACCCAGAAAAGCCCTTTGACTCTCAACATTCTAGGAGAAGCTTCTGGAACAAAAGTTGTAGCCCCAGAGTCTGGCCCATTTGGTCTACATGCACCTGACCTGCCACAAGATGAGCAGAGGATATGCAGGCCAAAGAGCCATCATTCTTCATTTTTAGAGAAAATTTCCCTGGTGCCACATGTGCCAGTTTGGGTGGCCTCAGAGCCATAACCACTGAGCCTTGCCATCTGCTCCTGGCAGCAGCTTCCTGGTGGACAAAAAAGCTCTCTGCCAGTCAGACTGACCTGGATTCATAGCCTGTCTTCAACACTCACTGTGACATCTTGGAGAAGAAACATGGCATCTCTAAATTCTAAGTTTCTAATCTGGGCAGAAACACCTTTCAGTATAGCAGTGCGGTGTGGCTGGCCAGATCTGCTGCAGAACACAAGACAGGTACATATGACACACTATTCATTGCCCCCAGTATCCATTCTTTCTTCTTACTATTAAAAGAATCCCCTATGTTTTGTTGAGCATAGGGCCCTGGAATAAAGACTAAATTTCCAGCCACCCCTGGTGCTAGGTGTGACTATGCAATAAACTCTACACAGTGGAATCTCAGTGGAAGTATCCTGTGGGACCCTGAGGCGATTCCTTAATGAAAGAAGCCCTACTCTTGTCAGTCCTTTTCTGGCTGGAATGTAGACTTGGTAGCTGAGCCTAAGCTGCCATCCTGAGCCATGGGGGCAGAATCCTAAGGGGGACACACCAAAGCAACAACAAGAAAGGCTGTATGGCTGATGATCACAGAGGCACCAACTGGCCAGGTTCCTTTAGTTAGAGAGAAACAGCCCTTTCTACTTTCATTATTTAATACTAGAGGCCCGGTTCATGAAATTTGTGCACAGGGATATGTGTCCCTCAGCCCAGCCTGCACCCTTTCCAATCTGGAACTCCTCTCAAAATCTAGGACTGTTGGCTCCCAACCACTCACCTGCATGCCTGCCTGATTGTACCTAACCACTTCTGCCTGCCAGCCTGATCACCCACTTAACACTCCTCTGTCAGCCTGATCAATGCCTAACTTCTCCCCTGCTGGCCCAATTGCCCCCAACTGCCCTCCCCTGCCAGCCCAATCATCACTAATTGACCTCCCCTGCTGGCCTCATCACCTCCAACTAATTTCCCTTGCTGACCTGGTTTCCTCCAACTGCCCTCCCCTGCATGTCTGGTCCCCCACAACTTCCCTCCCCTACAGGATTGGGTCCACCCCCGCAACTGCCCTCCCCTGCAGGCCTGGTCCCTCCCCAACTACCCTCCCCTGCAGGCCATCTTGGGGTGACCATCTTGTGTCCACATGGGGCAGCCATCTTATGTGTTGGAGTGATAGTCAATTTGCATATTACTCTTTTATTAGATAGGATAGAGGCCTGCAGCATGGGTGGGGGCCAGCTGGTTTTCCCTGAAGGGTTTCCATATCAGGGTGAGGGTTCCCTTGAGGAGTGGGGCATCCTGGGCAAGGGGCCTTTGGTAGTTAGCAGGCTAACCATGCCCCCTGGCAACCCAAGCAGAGGCCCTAGTATCTGGGATTTATTTATCTTCTATAATTGAAGCTTTATAGCCTTGAGTGGAGGAAACCAAGGCAGGCCAGGGCTGCAGAAAGCTTGGCTTCCCCCATCGTCGGGGGCAACTCAAGCCTCTTGCTCTCACCAGCTCCGTGGCCACAGCCATTTTTGTTGGGATTTATTTATCTTCTATAATTGAAACTTTATAGCCTTGAGTGGAGGACTACACCAGCCAAGGTGTGTGGAAAATTTGGTTTTCTCCATTACTGGGGAAATCCAAGCCTCCTGTTCACTCTGTGGCCACAACCATCTTGGCTGGGTTAATTTGCATACTCTCTCCTGATTGGCTGGTGGGCATGGCTTGTTGGTATAGCAGAGTGATGGTTAATTTGCATATTGCTCTTTCATTAGATAAGATTTTCTGTTATCCACAACTAATCTTTGGCAGTACTAGGACTTAACATGCATAATTAAGAATTATGTTTTCTGGAGAATCCAAGATGGCGGCATAGGTAAACACCTACACTGCTGACTCAGACAATTTCAAAACTACAACTAAAAGACAGAACAGACATCATCCAGAACCACAGGAAAGCTGGCTGAGTGGAAACTATACAACTAGAAGGAAAGAGAGGGGCTCACAGAAAACAAGAGGAGCTGCAAAAAGCTGAGGTACAGAGACGCACATGCGGAGAGAGTGGTTGCTGGAGAACCTGGCTGGCTTTCTCTAGCAGGAGGGAGACGGAGACTCTCAACGGCACTGAACCCCTTATCCTACGACACTAAACCCCAGATCCAACCGAAACTCATACAGGGGGCGTTTGGACTGTGAAAAGGGAGAAGTGCACGGAAATTTAGGGGAGTCGCAAAAGATCAGAAGTCTGGTAATGCGCACAGCACTACGCATAGAGGACTGACTGCTGATTGTGCTGCTGGCTTTAGTGAATGGGCGGGAGACAGATCCTCCCAACTGCGTCACTTCTAACTCCACTAAACCCTGGTTTCAGGTGAAACCCTGGGGACCCAGACTCATATGGTTCCAGAGTGCAGGGGAGCCAGAAAGGCAGCAGTCTAGCAGCACTGCAAGAGCATGCGTGAGCACAGGGACCAAACCAGCCATTACCCAGTCATATGAGAATCAGGGGCCATGGAGGGTGGGGCTGACTGGAAGGCAAGGTGGTCCCTTAAGCCCTGAGACTCCACCAATCCCAATCTCAACAGAGAGGCTTCTGCAGTTTTGCAAGTCTGATATCATAAGGCTGAATCCAACACAGAAGTTCTCCAGGCATAGTGAAAATGCCGAGACAAAGGAAGGGATCACAAACAAAAGAAATGGAGGAAAAAAAATGACTGGATATACAGTTCAAAACCACCCTTATAAGGTTTTTCAATAATATCCTAGAAAAGTTGGATAAAGTTAGCGAGACCCAAGAGGAGATGAAAAAGAACAAACTGGAGATGAAAAAGAACCAACTAGAGATGGAAAAGGACCAACTAGGAATTAAACATACACTAACTGAAATAAAAAATATTATACAGAGTCCTAACAGCAAACTAGAGGAAGGCAAGAAACAAGTCAAAAATTTGAAATATAAAGAATTAGGAAACACTCAACTGGATAAGCAAGAAGAGAAAAGAATCCAAAAATGTGAAGATAATGTAAGGAGCCTCTGGGACAGCTTCAAGCGTACCAACATCAGAACTGTGGGGGTGCCAGAAGAAGAGAGAGAGCAAGATACTGAAAACCTATTTGAAGAAATAATGACTGAAAACTTCCCACATCTGGTAAAAGAAATAGACTTACAAGTCCAGGAAGCACACAGAACCCCATATAAAAGGAATCCAAAGAGGACTACACCAAGACACATCATAATTAAAATACCAAGAGCAAAAGACAAAGAGAGAATATTAAAAGCAGCAAGAGAAAAACAGTTCATTACCTACAAGGGAGCACCCATACGACTGTCAGCTGATTTCTCAACAGAAACGATGCAGGCCAGATGGGAGTGGCAAGAAATATTCAACATGATGAATAGCAAGAACCTACAACCAAGAATACTCTATCCAGCGAAGCTATCATTCAGAATTGAAGGGCAGATAAAGAGCTACACAGATAAGAAAAAGCTAAAGGAGTTCATCAACTCCAAACCAGTATTATATGAAATGCTGAAAGGTACTCTTTTAGAAGAGGAAGAAGAAAAAGGTAAAAGATAAAAAATTATGAACAACAAATACATATCTATCAATAAGTGAATCTAAACATTAAGGGAATTAAAAATTTGATCAACAGAATAAACTGGTGAATATAATAGAATCAGGAGCACATAAAGGGAGTGGACTGATAATTCTCAGGGGGCAAGGGGTGAGGTGTGTACAGGAAGAGGCTGGACAAAAATTATACACCTATGGATGAGGTCAACGGGAAAGAGGTAAGGGTAGAGGGAGGGTTAGGAGCCGGGTGGAGGGGAGCTATGGAGGGGAAAAAAGAGAAACAAATATAATAATCTGAATAATAAATATTTAATTTTTTAAAAATGTCAGATAAGGAAGTATTTGGCCTCTACTTTATAGTCTAAGATGATATGGTATTAGACAAAATTGATCAATTTTTAGGTTTTCATTCTAAAGGAAAATAAATTATTTCTCAAAACAGTGCTAGTAAATGGAACATCTGGCAAGAAAACATTTCTCTTATGCTAAAACCAAAGCACAGACTGAATATGTTTATGATGCCCTAGGTCCATGGTCAGCAAACTGCAGCTAGTGAGCCACATGGGGCTCTTTGGCCTCTTAAGTGTGGCTCTTCCACAAAATACCATGGCCTGGGTGAGTCTATTTTGAAGAAGTGGTGTTAGAAGAAGTTTAAGTTAAAAAAATTTGGCTCTCAAAAGAAATGTCAATTGTTATACTGTTGATATTTGGCTCTGTTGACTAATGAGTTTGCCGACCACTGCCCTATGTAATTAATGGGAAAGGCTTCCTGAGCATTCACAACTAGGAGTTAAATGCATTTTGGTGAATGGAAATGAGCAGAATCCCCAGAGGAAGGCTGGCTGCATAGGGTCTGCCTTCCCTTGTCAGTAGCAGTCACAGGCATCGTCCATCTGTAATAAATTTTCCCAGAGAGCTTGGCCAAAACAGATACTACCCTCAAAAACTGAGCAATCTCAAATCTCGTGTTGGTTGTCCAGTGCACTGGAGGGGAGGGGGGTTCCTCAGCCCGGCCTGCACCCTCTCACAGTCCTGGACCCTTGGGGGACATCCCTAAGTGGCAGGTGAACATTTATGAAATTAAAAGGGAATCTGTGGGCCACTCTGAAAGTCTCTGTACTCACCTCCTCTGCTGTCCTTTGGTGCAAGACACTGCCACCATCTTCCTAAGGTGACTGTGAGAGCTTCCTAACAGAGCTCCTGCTCCACCTTCATTCTATTATAAACTCCTCACAAACCACCTAGCACAATACCTTACAATGTCAGAGCTCATGGCCCTCTCCTGTGCAAAGTTCTGCAATGCCTCTCAATGCACTGAAAGCAGAGGCTGAAGTCCTTACACTTGTTTGCCAATCCCTCTGAAGTCTGACCCCCATCCCTCTGACCTATTCACTTTCCTTTATTCCAATCCATCCCCACAGTCTCCTTGCCATTCCTCTGCAGCATCAGGGGGGTGAGCTCCTGTGTCTGGGATATGATTCCCCCAGGTATTCTCCTAGCTTTTGCTCAGCTGTCAGATTCTTCAACAGGTCCAGCTTGACTCTACAATACTGCAACCTGTCTTCCCCTCCATTTGTGCTGCTCTGTATCATTTCTAACATGCTATGTGATTTTTTTAATTTTATTACATGTATACATATCTCCCCATTGCCCTCCCTCCCGCCTCCCAGGCATACCACAACCCCTCAGTGTCTGTGTTCAATGATTATGCTTATATGAATGCATTCAAGTCCTTTGGTTGATCTCTCATATACTCCACCTCTCCTTAAACTTACTGCTGTAATTTGACAGTTTGTTTGATGCTTTACTGCTTCTCTGTTTATACTTTTGTTCATCAGTTTATAATGTTCTTTATTATCCACAAATGAGTGAGATCATGTGGTGTTTCTCCTTCATTGACTGGCTTATTTCACTAAGCATAAAGCTCTCTAGTTCCATCCAGGTTGCTGCAAATGGTAAGAATTCCTTCTTTTTCATGGCAGCATACAATTCCATTGTGTAGATGTACCACAGTTTTCTGATCCACTCATCTGCTGACAGGCACCTAGGCTGTGTCCAGCTTGTAGCTATTGTAAATTGTTCTGCTATGAACATAGGGATGCATAAATCCTTTCTGATTGGTGTTTGTAATTTCTTAGGACAAATTCCTAAGAGTGGGATTGCTAGGTCAAATGGGAGATCCATTTTTAGTTTTTTGAGGAAACTCCATACTGTTCTCCACAGTGGCTGCACCAGTCTGCATTACCACCAACAGTGCACAAGAGTTCCTTTCTCTCCGCATCCTCGCCAACACTTGTTTGTTGATTTGTTGATGATTGCCATTTGACAGGTGTAAGATGGTATTGCATTGTCATTTTGATTTGCATCTCTCAGATAATTAGTGACTTTGAACATGTTTTCATGTGTCTCTTGGCCTTCCTTCTGTCATCTTTCAAAAAGGTTCTATTTAGGTCTGTTGCCCATTTTTTTATTGGGTCATTTATCTTCTTTTTATTATTTTTTATTAAGTTGTATAAATTGGCTTTAGATGTTGGAGATTAAACCTTTATCAGTGATAATATTTGCAAATATGTTCTCCCATACAGTGGGCTTTCTAGTTGTTTTGTTGGTGGTTTCTTTTGCTGTACAAAAGCTTTTTATTTTGATGTAGTCCCATTTGTTTATTTTTTCTTTAGCTTGCATTGCCCTTGGAGCAGTATCAGTGAATAAGTTCTTTCAGCATATGTCTGAGATTATGCTGCCTGAGGATTCCTCTAGTATTTTTATGGTTTCCCATCTAATGTTTAGGTCCTGTATCCATTTTGAGTTTATTTTTGTATTTAGTGTAACTTGATGGTCCAGTTTCGTTTTTTTCAAGTATCTGTCCAATTTCCCCAACACCATTTATTGAAGAGGCTGTTTTGGCTCCATTGTATGTTCATGCCTCCTTTGTCAAATATTAGTTGAGCATAGTGTTATCTGGATTCTCTATTCTATTCCATTGGTCTATATGTCTGTTCTTGTGCAAGTACCAGGCTGTTTTGAGAACAGTTGCTTTGTAATATAGCTTGAACTCTGGTATTGAGATCCCACCTACTTTATTCTTCTTTCTCAGAATTGCTGTGGCTATTCGTGGTCTTTTTTTGTCCCAGATGAATCTTTGAAGAATTCTTTCTAGGTCTGTGAAATACATTGTTGGTGTTTTAATGGGTAGTGCATTGAATCTATAGATTGCTTTGGGTATGAACATTTTAATGATGTTGATTCTCCCAATCCATGAGCATGGTATGCTATTCCATCTGTTAACATCTTCCTCTATCTCCTTTTTCAGTGTCCTATAGTTTTCTACATATAGGTCTTTTGCCTTCTTAGTTAGGTTTATTCCTAGGTATCTTAATTTCTTTGGTGCAATGGTAAATGGGATTGCTTTTTGAGTCTCTCTTTCTGTAATTTCACTATTAGTGTATAGAAATGCCACAGATTTCTTGGCATTAATTTTGTATCCTGCTACATTGCCTAATTCATTTGTTAAGTCAATTAGTTTTGGGATGGAGTCCTTCAGGTTTTTTATGTACAGTATCATGTCATCTGCAAATAAGGACAGCTTTACTTCTTCTTTTCCAATTTGGATGCTTTCATTTCCTCTTCTTGTCTAATGGCAATGGATAATACTTCCAGTACTATATTGAATAGGAGAGGTGAGAGTGGCCATCTCTGTCTTGTTCCTGTTCTTAGGGGAAATGGTTTTAGTTTTTGCCCATTGAGTGATATTAGCTATGGGTTTATCATATATGGCTTTTATGATGTTGAGGTATGAACCTTCTATTCCCACCTTGCTGAGAGTTTTTATCAAGAAAAGGTGTTCGATTTTGTCAAATGCTTTTTCTGCATCAATTGATATGACTATGTGATTTTTATTTCTCAATTTGTTTATGTGATGTATCATGAGTATTGATTTGTAGATATTGTACCATCCTTGCATTCCTGGGATGAATACTACTTGTTCATGGTGTATGATCTTTCTGATGTACTGCTGGATCCTATTTGCTAGAATTTTGTTGAGGATTTTGGCATATGTGTTCATAAGAGATATTCGCCTATAATTCTCTTTCCTTGTGTTGTCTTTGTCTTTGTCTGATTTTGGTATTAGGGTGATGCTGGCTTCATAGAAGGTGTATGGAAGTGTTCCTTCTTCTTGAATGTTTTTGAATAGCATGAGGAGGATAGGTTTTAATTCTTCCTTGAATGTTTGGTAAAACTCTCCTGTGTAGCAATCTGGTCCCAGGCTTTTGTTTGCTGGAAGCTTTTTGATGACTCCTTCAATTTTTTCCATAGTTATTGGACTATACAGCTGTTTAGATTCTTCCTGATTGAGTTTTGGAAGATTATATTTTTCTAGGAATATGTCCATTTCTTGCAGGTTGTCCAATTTGTTGGAATAGATTGTATTTTTTAACAATCCTTTGTATTTCGGTGGGCTCTGCTGTTATTTCTCCTCTTTCATTTCTGATTTTGTTTATTTGGGTCTTCTTTCTTTGCTTCTTGGTGAGCCTGGCTAGAGGCCCATCAATCTTGTTTATCATTTCAAAGAACCAGCTCTTGGTTTTGTTGATCTTTTGAATTTTTTCTTTGGTCTCCATGTTGTTTAACTCTGCTCTGATATTTACTATTTCCTTCCTTCTGCTTCCACTGGGATTTTCTTATTGCTCTCTTTCTAGCTCTTTGAGTTGTAGAGTTAGTAAATTTATTACCATTGTTTCCTGTTTTTTGCAGTAGGTTTGTAGGGCTATGAACTTGCCTCTCAAGACTGCTTTCACTGTGTCCCATAAATTTTGTATTGTTGTGTTGTCATTGTCATTTGTTGCCATGATGTTTTCTATTTCTTCCTTTATCTCTCTAGTCACCCAGTTGTTGTTTAATAGCATGCCCTTTAGTCTCCATGTTTGATTTCTTTCTATTGTTTTTATTGTAGTTGATTTCCAGTTTTATGCCACTGTGGTCTGAGAAAATGCTTGATATGACTTCTATCTTCTTGAATTTGAAGACACTTTTCCTATGACCCAACATATGGTCTATCTTTGAAAATGACCCATGTGCACTGGAGAAGAATGTATATTCTGTGGCTTTGGGGGGAAACATTCTGAAGATGTCAATTAATTCCATCTGGTCTAGTGAGTCATTTAGGATTGATGATTCTTTGCTGATTTTTTGTTTAGAGGATTTGTCCAGTGGTGACAGTGGGGTATTAAAGTCTCTTTCTATGATTGTATTGCTGCCTGTCTCTCCTTTAATACCCTCCAGGAGTTTTGTGGGGTTTTTTGTGCTTTTTTATATATATTTTATTGATTTTTACAGAGAGGAAGGGAGAGAGATGGAAAGTCAGAAACATCGATGAGAGAGAGAGACATTGATCAGCTGCCTCCTGCAAGCCCCACAGTGGAGATGTGCCCGCAAGCAAGGTACAAGCCCCCAACCAGAATCGAACCTGGGACCTTTCAGTCCACAAGCCGATGCTCTATCCACTTAGCCAAACCAGTCTCGGCCAGGAGTTGGTTTTTTTTATGTACGTAGGTGCTCCTATATTGGGTGTGTATATGTTTACCAGAGTTATTTCTTCTTGTTGGATTGTTCCCTTTAGTATTAAGAAGTGGCCTTCTTTATCTCTTGTTATGTCCTTCACTTTGAGATCTAATTTGTCAGATATAAGTATTGCAATCCCAGCTTTTTTTTTCATTTTCATTTTAATTGCCTGAAATACCATCTTTCATCCCTTTACCCTCATGCTGTGTGCATCTCTTTTCCTAACGTGGGTTTCTTGCAGACAGCAGATATATGGATCATGTTTTCTTATCCAATCGGTTACCCTATGTCTTTTGATTGGAGCATTTATTCCATTTACATTTAAAGTTATTATTAATAGATACTTATCTGTCACCATTTTTAGTCTTTACCCCCGAGTTCCTTCTTCGCTTCCTATTTATTTTTATTACAGCAGACCCTTTAACATTTCTTGCATTGCTGGTTTGGTGGTAATATATTCCCTTAGTTCTTTTTTGTCTGTGAAGCTTCTGATTTCACCTTCAATTTTGATTGAAAGCCTTGCAAGGTACAGTATTCTTGGGTTCAGACCCTTTCTTTCCATGGCTTTGTATATTTCATTCCATTCCCTTCTGGCCTGATGAGTTTCTGTTGAGAAATCAGTTGCTAGTTTTATGGGGGTTCCTTTGTAGGTAACTTTCTGTTTCTCTCTGGCTGCTTTTAAGATTCTTTCTTTGTCATTGGTGTTTGCCAATTTAATTATAATGTGTCTTGGTGTTGGCTTGTTGGGGTTCATTTTGCTTGGGACTTTGTGAGTTTCTTGGATTTGTGTAGGTTTTTTTCTTTCCTATATTAGGGAAGTTTTCTGTCATTATTTCTTCAAACAGGTTTTCTATTCCTTGCTCACTTTCTGCTCTTTCTGGAACCCCAATTATGCGGATATTGTTTTGTTGTGTGTTATCCCAAAGTTCCCTTAGGCTGTCCTGTTGCTTTTTAATGTTTTTCTAAAGCTGCTGTACTTGGGTACTGTTTCCAAACTTGTCTTCTAGCTCACTGATGCGGTCTTCTGCTTCTTCTAGTCTACTTTTGATGCTTTCTATTGAGTTCTTTATAGCAGTGATGTCATTTTTCATTTCTTCTTGGTTATTGTACATTTCTTCTTGCTTCTTCTTCATTTCCTCTGGGCTCTTCTTCATATCCTCTTGGGTCTTCTTCATTTCCTCTTGCCTCTTACATTGTCGATTTTGTCTTCCATTCTTTTCATCCACCTTACGATCATTTCTCTGAACTTTTTCTCTGGCAGGCTTATTTCTGCTTCTATTTTTTTTTTACTTCCTTTTCTGGTGATACCTACCTTTCTGTCATACACAGGCTGTTTCTTTGTCTGCCCGTGGTCTTTCTGCTCCAGGTGTCTGGTTATGTAGTTCTCTCTCCTACATTGATTCAAAGGCACAAACTACAACACGACCACGTACAACACACAAGGGTCTGAACAGAAATGTATTCACGATGTTAATAACCACAAATAAGGTGACCTGCAATGAAGGACAAATTAGAGGTAAGTAGAGAAAGAAGGAGAGAAAAATGAGGGGGAAAAAAAGCAAAAAGTGCCAAAATCAAATTGGGAGAAGGGAGAAAAATAAATAAATACATACATGCATACATACATACATACATAATAAAATAAAATAAAAAGGAGAAGAAGAAGAAAAAAAGAGAAAGAGAAAAAAATCAGAGAGAAAAGAAAGAGGATAAGAGAGAAAAGGGGAACAAAATATAGATGTGAGAAGAAAACACCAATAGAACAGCCACTAATCCCAACAAATGCCGGCAACAAGTACCTGGAGATTAATACAAACTACAAATAACAACTGTTATGGAGGGACATGAGGGAAAAGAGAGGTAATAAACAAACCAAAACAAAGCAAACATAAAGCAAAATAAAACGTATAAAAAAGTATGAGAAATCGATATAATCACCGTTCAGGCAAAGAAAAGGTCATAGAGAAAAATAATTTTGGATAGTGAAGACAAGAAGAGAGAGGTTTGTATGGACTTGGAGTAGGGGATTTGAAATTAGATATATAAGTGGGGTGAAATTTTAACCAGATAAAGAGAAAGAATAGGGAGAATCTAAAGTTGGAAAAGGGAAAGAGAAACAAGACAACAAAATGGGGAAAGTTAGGAGGAGAGTGTTGGCATAAAGGTAGAGTTGAGATAGGGTAAAGTTATGCAAAGGAAAGATGAAAATAGAATGTAGAACTCTAATCCCAAAGCAAAATAAAGAGAAAACAAAATGACACTTGTTGGGTTTTTTTTTCCCCAAAAAGGTAAAATAGTAGTAGTAATAATACTAGTTGAAAACAAAAATGTAATAATTAAAAAGGTAAAATCAATTGAGGAGAAAAGAAAAAAATAGTTTTTAAATTAAAATATGCAAAAATGAAAAATAAAAAAATATAAAATTAAAAAAATTTTTAAAGAAAAAAATATATAGAATGGGCAGTAGTGGAGGTCATTCACTTCCACTATTGTTCTGCTTGGCACTCCTGTTTCCCAGACCAGAGGGTATTGCAGTTCCCTGTGTTCCACTGCTGCGGTTTGTTTTAATTTCTTTATTCTTTTGTGGTTATGCGAGAGTCAATTTGTGTGTCATCCACTGGGTGGCAGTGTTTCAGAATTATTCTGTGAAACTAAGCACAGGATCTCTCTAGGTTGTGCTTTGATCCTGCTACTCTGGTTCTCAAAACCGCTTCCTGGGGATTCAAGCAGCCGGGACATTGTAATAACTACCAGGCTGTCCTTCTGCCTCAGATCAAAATGAGTTGTTTTCTAGAGCTCCCCTCTGTCAACTATAAGATTCCCCTTCCACACTTAGGGATCACGCCCTGCCCCACATCCGTGGACATCTGCAGAAGCAGCTTTCCCGCAGCCCAGTTCCCACAGTATGCGCGTCTCTGTTCTATGGACAGGAGACCTCACCTTATCCCAGGTGAAATCTGACCTTTCCATGTGCCATATGGATCTCCTCTGAGTCCATGTGTCTGCGCCGATTAGAGAGTGGTGATCTGGGTCCCCGTGCTGTTCGGTGGGTGCTGCAGCTGTAGCTTTTCAGACCACCATAAACATCCACCTCCCTCTGCAAGATGGTGTGGTCTCTGTGTTCACGCTGGTGGCTCCGGCAGACAAAAACCCCATGGCAGTGAGGCTGCCTGGTCAGGGGAGCCCCGTCCAGCAGTCCTCACCTTCTCCTGGAGGATAACTGACTCTTAACTTGCCAACAAACACTCCCAGTGCGACTCTCAGCTGCTCTCTCCCCCTCTGCCCAGCGACAAGGCTCCAGACACATCCTTCATTTCCTCCTCCTCAAGAAAAGTCGCTATGTGATTTTTTAAATTTTATTTTTTATTATAGTTTACACTCGATATTATTTTGTATTGGTGCTTAGACAATCATATACCTTATAAAGTGTTCTTGATATTTCCAGTACCCACCTAGCACCATACATGTGTGGACCAAAGAGGCTAACCTGAAAAGCTCAGGGTAAGCCTGCATGGCAGTCTTGCAAACTCAGAGACCTAAAGTAACCACAAAGGATGGTCTGAAATTAAACTTCAACTAGAAGCAGTTATGGTGGTAGTTACATCCTAGGCTGGTGTCTTCATTGACAATGTCAACCTTTACCTTAACTAAGCCTATCTGTCTTTTTGCATCTATAGTAACATGCCCTTTGAAATGTCTGGGTAACTTGTAACTCCCCTTTTTCTGGACCCCTTGGGGCATAACCTAACATGCTGGGCACCAGGACAGATGCCACAAATTCCTTCATTATCATGTTAATTATTCTTGCACCCACCTACCCTGAAAGTAAGACATCCCCCCAAAATAAGACCTACTTCCAGTTTTGCCTCTCACTGTAATATAAGGCATCCCCCCCGAAAATAAGAACTCCCCGATAATAAGGCCTCCCCTGAACATAAAACCTCCCCAGAATATAAGACCCCCGAAGCTACCATAAGGCATCTGACACCTGATTTAGAGACCTCACACTGCCTGAACAGCTCTGGCTGCACTGCGGCCAATCAGTGAGCTGGTTTATGATGACAACTACTACCGTACGATATACAGGTAATAAATTTCCTTTTTTTAAATTAAATCTTTATTATTCAGATTATTACATTTGTTTCTCTTTTTTCCCCTCCATAGCACCCCTCCGCCCAACTCCCATCCTTCCCTCTGCCCTTACCTCCCTCCCATTGACCTCATCCATAGGTGTATGATTTTTGTCCAGTCTCTCCCTGTACACCCCTCACCCATTTTCCCCTGAGAATTATCAGTTCACTCCCTTTATGTGCTCCTGATTCTATTATATTCACCAGTTTATTCTGTTGATCAAATTTTTAATTCCCTTAATTTTTAGATTCACTTGTTGATAGATATGTATTTGTTGTTCATAATTTTTTGGCTTTTACCTTTTTCTTCTTCCTCTTCTAAAAGAGTACCTTTCAGCATATCATATAATACTGGTTTGGAGTTGATAGACTCCTTTAGCTTTTTCTTCTCAGTGAAGCTGTTTATCTGCCCTTAAACTCTGATTGATAGCTTTGCTGGATAGAGTATTCTTGGTTGTAGGTTCTTGCTATTCATCACGTTGAATATTTCTTGCCACTCCCATCTGGCCTGTATCGTTTCTGTTGAGAAATCAGCTGACAGTCGTATGGGTGCTCCCTTGTAGGTAATAAACTGTTTTTCTCTTGCTGCTTTTAATATTCTCTCTTTGTCTTTTGCTCTTGGTATTTTAATTATGATGTGTCTTGGTGTGGTCCTCTTTGGATTCCTTTTATATGGGGTTCTGTGTGCTTCCTGGACTTATAAGTCTATTTCTTTTACCAGATGTGGGAAGTTTTCAGACATTATTTCTTTAAATAGGTTATCATTATCTTGCTCTCTCTCTTCTTCTGGCACCCCCACAATTCTGATGTTCATACACTTGAAGCTGTCCCAGAGGCTCCTTACATTATCTTCACATTTTTGGATTCTTTTCTCTTCTTGCTTTTCCAGTTGAATGTTTTCTGCTTCTTTATATTTCAAATTTTTTACTTGATTCTTGCCTTCCTCTAGTCTGCTGTTAGGACTCTGTATAATATTTTTTATTTCAGTCAGTGTCTCTAGTTGGTCCTTTTTCATCTCCTCTAGACTCTCGCTAATTTTATCCAACTTTTCTAGCATATTCTTGAAAAACCTTATAAGTGTGGTTTTGAACCTATATCCAGTCATTTTTTTCCTCCATTTCTTTTGTTTGTGATCCCTTCCCTTGTCTTGGCATTTTCACTATGCCAGGAGAATTGTGTTGGATTCAGCCTTATGATACCAGACTTGCAAAACCGAAAAAGCCTCTGTTGAGCATGGGATGGGTGGAGTCTCAGGGGTTAGGGTACCACCTTGCCTTCCAGTCGGCCCCGCTCTCCACGGCCCCTGAGTCTCACGTGACTGGGTAATTGCTGGAGCAGTCCTTGTGCGCGAGCGCGCCCACAGTGCCTCTACACCGCTGCCTTTCCGCCTCCTCTGCACTTCAGGACCACACAGGTCTATGTCCCCAGGGTTTTACCTGAAACAGGGGCTTAGTGGAGTCAGAAGTGGCACAATTGGGAGGGTCTGTCTCCAGCCCACTCAAGAAAGCCAGCGGCACAATCAGCAATCTGTCCTCTGCGCAGTGCCATGTGCGCCACTAGACCTCTGATCTTTTCCAACTCCCCTAAATTTCTGTGCACCTCTCCCTTTTCACAGTCCAAACGCCCCCCGTATGAGTTTTGGCTGAATCAGGGGTTTAGTGTCTTAGGATAAGGGGTTCAATGCCTTTGAGAGTCTCCGTCTCCCTCCTGCCAGAGAAAACCAGCCAGGTATTCTGGCACCCGCTCTCTCCACGCACGCGTCTCTGTACCTCAGCTTTTTGCAGCTCCTCTGGGTCTCTGTGAGACCCTCTCTTTCCTTCTAGTTGTAGAATTTCCACTCAGCCAGCTTTCCTGTGGTTCTGGATGATATCCGTTCTGTCTTTTAGTTGTAGTTTTGAAATTGTTGTGCAAGGCAGCAGTATAGGTGTTTACCTATGCTGCCATCTTGGATTTTCCCAAATTTCCTTTTTTGTTGTTCAACAACAAATATGTACCATATTCTTCTTCATGGAAAAATAAGATATCCCCTGAAAATAAGACCGAGCGCATCTTTGGGAGCAAAAATTAATATAAGACACTGTTTTATTTTGGGGGAAACAGGATAAGTATGTGTCTATCATTTTACTTTTTTATCCAATCCCAACGGTTTCCTCTCTTTTCTTTCTCCTGCCTCTCTAGTCTATCACCAATGGATTTCTTATAACCTACCTACATCCCTTTCCTTTGATTGCAATGTCTATGTACAGATGTAACCTACCATTCTCCAGAGCATTATCTCAATCCATTGAGGTTCTGCTTCCTGGCATATGTAGCCAATTTAGCTCAAATAAACTCTCAAAACTTCTTTATAGGTTTCAATGGTTTTTTTACATTAGCACAATGGTTATTACAATAGTAGGGGCCTGGTGCATAACATTTGTGCACTGGAAGGGAGGGAGTCCCTCAGCCCAGCCTGAACTCTCTCACAGTCCTGAACCCCTTCGGGGATGTCCCTAAGTGGCAAGTGAATATTTATGAAATTAAAATAATGAATAATGGGGACTTCCAGTAAAGATGAAAGAATAGGGAAACACTATTTACCTCCTGCCATGATAATATCAAAATTACAACTAAATTATAGAACAACCACTTTTGAGAACCACCTAAAGATTAGCTCAACAGAATTCCTCTAAGAATAGAAAGAAGCAACTTGAAGACTGGTGGGAGGGGTGGAGACATGAACCCAAGCCCAACTGTGGAGGTTAAGTATTGGGAGGACGATATCAGCTGTGGAGGTCCCCCAAGGAGCAAGGGGTTTAAATCTCACACTGGCCTCCCAGACAGAGCATTTGTTCCAGAAAGAGGAGTCCCCAGAATTCCTGTGAAAAATCAGCAGGGATTCTATTCCAGTAAGACAGAGGGCTGCTGTAGATTCTGGTTTTCTCTTAAAGGGTCAGAGCAAACACTCATTCATAAACACTAGCCCTAAGCTCCAGTAAAGGACCAGCAAAGTATCAGGGACTTACTTGGAAGAAGTGAATTATCTGGCTGCAGGGTGAGGACTAGAGGGGCAGCTCTCTCTAGGACAGAAGTGCTGTAGGCACCACTGTCCATTGTTAAGCCCCACACACAGCCTGGAAGGTGCAAGAGGAAGTGCTGAAAGGCACAATTATTCCTTTGTTGAGACCGCCCCACATCGATCTGCAGGTGAAGGCAGGCACCAAATCTGCATCTCCATCAACCTAGTGAACACTGCTCGCTCCACTCTGGTGATTCCCAGACACTGCCCCACCCATTCACATACCAGCCTGAACCAATTTCAGCAGCTTTTCAACACAAGCAGCCAGACTTGGCCCAGGCTTCAGACATTCCTAAAATCTCCCCAAAATTTACAAAGCCCAGACAAGCAGCAGTTGGCCTCAGCATGCCCAGTGCCTCTCGTTAAGCACCACCAAGACTGGCATAGACAGCAGCAGCATCAGATCACAGCATAGCCTCTCCCAGGAACTTCCAAGCCCAGCACAGGCAACAAACAACTGCAAATCACTTTATACCTCTTCCCTGGCCAGGAAAAGAAGCAGCTGGACTTAACCTGCACCAGAGCTCCACCAAAAGTCCCCATCTTAGCAAAGCAGACTGGCAAGGAGCAGAACAGACCATCAAGGTACAGAGTAGAGCTGTCTAGTCACAGAAGAGCCTGGTCCCAAAGCCACCTGGCCCCAGGAATGCCTCACAGCGCTTTATCACAATTGAGCTATTTTTTCCTCGAGCACCCCACGTGAGCACCCCAAGTTCTGGGTAGTCCAGTTGGCATTGAATTGGCACCAAAAATTAATGCTAATGACCATCAGTTGACAATATGAATAGGCCAAAATTTAAAATAGGGACTTCTGGTTTCAGCCAAATGGAATAGCCCCATTTCTCCCAAGTCCTCCCTCCTATAACTAAAAAATCCTGGAAAGAGTTGTGACTGCTGAATGGCACATGACTGATTCCTTCATTTCCTCAAAGTCTTGTCTCCAAAAGTTCCTATTCAAAATCATACTGCCAGAGAAACCAAGATGGTGGCATAGGTGAACACCTAAACTGCTTCCTTACACAACAATTTCAAAATTACAACTAAAAGACAGAATGGAAACCATCCAGAACCATAGGAAAGCTGGCTGAGTGAAAATTCTACAACTAGAAGTAAAGAGAGGGACTCACGAAACTGAGAGTAGCTTTAAAAAGCTGAGGTACGGAGACATGCTCATAGAGAGGATGGGCAAAGGAGGGTCTGGCTGCCTTCCTCCAGTGAGAGGAAGATGGAAAATCCCGACTGCACTGAACCC
Organism: Lasiurus cinereus; assembly: GCA_011751065.1. Classification (NCBI taxonomy): domain Eukaryota; kingdom Metazoa; phylum Chordata; class Mammalia; order Chiroptera; family Vespertilionidae; genus Lasiurus; species Lasiurus cinereus. The sequence continues at coordinate 3,751,545 of JAAGEH010000021.1, forward strand.
CACTTGCGACTGTACTGAACCCCAGTTCCAGGCGAGACTCATACAGGGGAGTCTGGAGTGTTGTGAAAAGGAAAGAGTACAGGGAAACTTAGGGGAGCTGTGAAAGACAGAGGTCTGGGGGCACACAGAGCACTGACTGCTGATTGTGCCACTGCCTTTCTCTAGTGGGGAGAAAAACAGAACTTCCCAACAGCAATGAAATCCAGGACCAACTGCACTGAACCCCAGTTTTGGGCGAGACCCTAGGGACCCAGACTCATACGAGTCCCTAGAGTGAATGGAAACTCAGGGGAACCAGAAAGGCAGAAGTCTGGAGGCAAGCCCGCATGTGCAGACACAGCTGATCCTCACAACCAACTGACCTGGAGGTCAATTCCCACGAGTGATACCAACAACAATAAAGAATTAACTACAACAAGACTGTACACACAGCCCACAAAGGGGTGCACCAAAAGTGTCCACCTCAGGTAACTGGGGAGGCAGAGCTACTGGGCCACATAGAACAGCTAGCACACAAAGCTACTCTACCAACTCAGGGAAGTAGCAAAATATGTGGAGACTAAAGAACAAATCATAAATGAAAGAAATGGAGGAAAACAAATGACTGGATATAGAGTTCAAAACCATGGTTATAAGGTTTTATAAGAATTTCCTAGAAAAAAATTGATAAATTTCGTGAGATCCAAGAGGAGATGAAAAAGGACCAACTAGAAATTAAACATACACTGATTGAAATAAAAAATATTATACAGAGACCTAACAGCAGACTAGAGGAAGGCAAGAATCAAGTCAAAGATTTGAAATACAAAGAAGCAAAAAACACTCCACTAGAAAAGCAAAAGAAAAAAGAATTAAAAAATGTGAAGAGAGAGCAAGATACTGAAAACCTATTTGAAGAAATAATAACTGAAAATTTCCCCCACATGGTGAAGGAAATAGACTTACAAGTCCAGGAAGCACACAGAACATCAAACAAAAGGAATCCAAAGAGAACCATACCAAGACACATCATAATTAAAATACCAAGAGCAAAAGACAAAGAGAGAATGTTAAAAGCAGCAAAATAAAAACAGTTAATTACCTACAAGGGAGCACCCATATGATTGTCAGCTGATTTCTCAACAGAAACTATGCAGGCCAGATGGGAGTGGCAAGAAATATTCAAAGTGATAAATAGCAAGAACCTACAACCAGGATTACTCTACCTAGCAAAGCTATCATTCAGAATTGAAGGGCAGATAAAGAGCTTCAGAGATAAGAAAAAAACTAAAGGAGCTCATCAACACCAAACCAGAATTATATGAAATGCTGAAAGGTATTCTTTAAGAAGAGGAAGAAGAAGAAAACGGTAAAGGTAAAAATTATGAACACCAAATACATATCTATCCACAAGTGAATCTAAAAATCAAGTGAATAGAAAATCTGATGAACAGAATAAACTGATGAATATAATAGGAACTAGGGGCATAGAAAGGGAGTGGACTGATAATTCTCAGGAGGAAAGAGGTGAGGGGTGTGCAGGGAGAGACTGGACAAAAATCATACACCTATGGATGTGGGCAATGGGGGGAAAGTAAGGGCAGAGGGTGGGGTGGAAGCCAGGTGGAGGAGAGCTATGAGGGGAAAATGAGAAACAATTTAAGATTTATTAAAAATAATAATAATAAAAATCCTACTGCCATCCCTCAAACCCTGACTCAGCTCTTTCTCCATAACACACATCACCTTATAATACCATTCTTTATCAAAATTACGTATTGCTTGTTTCCTCCACTATTTACTAGGTTTACTGATTAATAATGGCAGATTTTGTACTGAAAGAAAACACGATAATTTCAAGAGAATCATCAAAAGTGCTTTATTCAAAGTAATATCCATCACTAGCTACACATTTCCCCCATCTTTCAGGATTTGTGAATACTGTCCCAATAGAACTTTTCTTGTTTTATGGCAAACCATTCAGAGACACAATTTTCCTCTTCTTCATATGTTTTGAAGCACTGTTCAGAAAGTACATGTGCCATCTATCGGAAGAAGTGGTAATCTGAAGGAGCAAGGTCTGGTGAATATAGCGGGAGGGTTAATACTTCCCAGGCAAGATCTTTTAATATGTTTTTAACTGGTTTTGAAGTGTGTGATAGTGCATCATCATGAAGCAAAATTACTTTTCTGTGTCTTCTGGAACATTCTGGTTATTTCACAATCAAAGCGTGGTTCAAATTGATTGTTGTCAGTAGTGATCAGTATTAATGGTTTCACCTGGTTTTAGAAGCTCATAATACACCATACCTTCCTGATCTCACCAACTACAGAACATTGTCTTCTTTCCAAAGCGATATGGCCTTGAATTCAATGTTGATGGTTGACCTGGATCAATCCAGGATTTTGTGCATTTGGGATTCTTAAAATAAATCCACTTTTTATCACCAGTCACAACTGGATGCAAAAAAAGACTCTCATGCCATTGACGCAACATTTTACTGATGACTTTTCAGTTTTCCATTTATCTTTCATTTAGTTGATGTGGTACCCATTTTCCTTCCTTTAAAATCTTTCCCATTGCTTATAAATGATAGGAAATTGCTGAACAACGTTTAATCTTTCTGCAAGCTATTTTTGAGTTTGACACACATCTTCATCCAATAATGCTTGTAATTGTTGGTCTGCAAACTTTTGGTTGACCTGGACAATCTTGGTCTTTCACATCAAAATCATCACTTTTAAAGCATTAAATCAGTGTCACAAGTATCTTGAGATGGAGCATGTTCACCATAAGCTTCCAAAAATACATAACTTTTTCTTCAAAATAATGAATTAAAACTTCCTGAAAATGCTCTTTTTTTCTGGTACAAAATTCAACATTTTTAAGTGTAAAAATGTCTATGATGTTAACACCTTCAGCAAATTTGACATACAAGTATTGAAGCTTGCTGTCAATACAATAGCATACATATCAAATCATATATATATCAATATATGTGTAACTTCATCTATTGAAAAAGGTCTGTGTTAACTGGTCCATATGGTAGTATGAAAAAATGTAAACTATCTCATTTTTATATTGATTGTTTATATAATACTTTTTGGTAATATAAAGTTAAATCATTGAAATTTAAACATATAGAGAGAGCAATGGTTACTTGTTCTGTTGGATAAAAAAATCATCCCTTAAGTTAATTTCATTGCAAACATTTTAGATGTAATTTACCTGGCATCACATTATACTATTTTTGCTTTTTAGTTAATGCAGCTTTAGATAACTATTTAGGGAAACTAATGTATTCTAATTCCAGATTTAGTTATTCTAAGTAAACTAAAGGACCCAAACCTATCTAATAAAAGAGTAATATGCAAATTGACCATCACTCCAAGATACAAAATGGCCATCCCCAGTGGTCAAAGATGGCTGCCCCCACGTGGACATAAAATGGCCACCACAAGATGGCCTGCAGGGAAGGGCAGTTGTGGACAGTTAGGCGTGACCAGGCCAGCAGAGGAGGGCAGTTGGAAGTGACCAGACTGGCAGAGGAGGCAGTTGGAGATGACGAGGCCTGCAGAGGAGAGCAGTTGGGGGGACCAGGCCAGCAAGGGATGGCAGTTGTGGGTGATCAGGCAAGCAGGGAGGGCAGTTAGGGGTGACTGGGCTGGTAGAGGAGGTCAGTTGGGGGAGATCAGGTCTGTAGGGGAGGGCAGTTGTGGGCGATCAGGAAAGTAGGGAGGGCAGTTAGGGGTGACTGGGTCAGTAGAGGAAGGCAGTTGCAGGGGAGGGACCAGGCCTGCAGTGGAGGTCAGTTGGGGGAGGCCAGGTTTTCCTGGTAGGGCAATTGGGGGGGACCAGGCCTGCAGGGGAGAGCAGTTGTGGGTGATCAAGCCAGCAGGCAGGGCAGTTAAGGGTGACCAGGCCGGCAGGGGAGGGAAATTAGGGGCAATCAGCTCAGCCGGGGAGCAGTTAGGCATCAACCAGGCTGGCAGAGAAGTGATTAGGGGGTAATCAGGCTTGCAGGCAGTGGTTAGGGGCAATCAGGCAAAGGCAGTTGAGCAGTTGGGAGCCAGCACTCCTGGATTGTGGGAGGGATGTCCAACAGCCCTCAAGGGGTCCTAGATTTGAGAGGGTGTAGGTTGGACTGAGGAACACCCTCCTGCCCATGCACGAATTTCATGCACCAGGCCTCTAGTAGTTAAAGATAATAGAAAACAGCTTTCCTGTTGCTTACAGATCATGACCTATCCCCTTTGATGGATAAAAATGTAGTAATAGCAATAAATACTTAAAATGTTAGTGTATTTCATGACCCATCTACACCTTCTCTCAGGTCACTTTGTATCTTGAACTTGCCTGTAGTGCAAATTAGATAAGAGTTCTCACACTTCGGGTGCATGAGCCTCTGGAAAATTTAGGTACATAATAACTGAATATAAAGATTAAAAGGATTTACCACAAAATAAAAATGTTTATACAAAGCAACCAACACTAAAACATTCTAGTAAAGGGTTGCATTTTTAAATTATAAAGAATTCAAATAAACATCAGGGGGAATAAGTAACGTAATAATACAAAGGAATAAAAGACAAAGATGGTCTTCTAACTTCTACTTTGAAACCTTAGCTATTGGGGCTGGATGCTGAGGGGGTGGAGTGGAATAGCGTTTCACATTCCAACCTCTGCTTTGCTTTTGGTCTATTTAAATGTCACTTCTTCAGACCCCAATGTAAGTTAATCCTCATTTTCTAATATTTGGTCATTTCAGAATTTGTCATCAGACATTTATTGTCTGTTTCTCACTTTCCATAAAATTGCTAGATTTTGATACCTATCACCCAGCTCTGCTAATTACCAGTTATGGACAGTTTTCTCTACATCCCCATTTATTTCACTCAGATAATTGTGAAGCAAATCCCAGCCATCACACTATTTCATTCACAAACACTTGAGTGAATTTCTAAAAATTAATTCTTTTATTTTTACTGTTATGGCCATTGGCAGAAAAAAGGTTCCCTATCCCTGTTGTAAGTGCACAATATTTCTGGGTTAATGCATGAATGACTCTAGAGTGGTTAATTTTATCTACTGCTTGGCACTCAAAGCCTTTCACTTTTTTGTTGTTGTTAATCCTCATCTGAGAATATTTTTCCATTTGTTTTTAGGGAAAGGGGGAGAGAGGGAAAGACAGAAACATCAATGTGAGAAAAGCACATCGATGTGAGAGAATTGGACCTGGGACCCTTTGGTCTGCAGGCCAACACTCTAAAGTCCATAATAGCGAACCAGACCCCAGACCTTCAGGGCTGTGGAGGATCTCACTCGGTTTCCTCCTTTGTTGAGCTGTTGCAGGTACTTTCAGGTGCCTCTGTCTTCACACAGGACAGACTCTCTGGGGCGTATTCTGTACCTGTTGTTCCTTCACTGGCAGAAACTATTATCATGATTAATCAATTATTAACGCTCTCCTTGTTGGTGTCACCAACCAGTTAAGCTAAGAAGACTCATGTAAAACTAAACTGCAGCAAATACAATAAGTGAGAAAAAATGCATGCCCGACATACATAATTACCAAGAGGATATACTTTGAAGATGACTTAAAGGGAAATAAATACTTATGAAACAGTCAAGGTACCCATTTCTGTAGATATTCTTTCTACAAATTTCTTCAGAATATCATTTATCTTGAATGTGTGAGTTTTTAGTGTCTTTCTCACTTTTGATGGGATGGCTAGATTTTAAATCCTATCCCCCAGCTTCAACCATTACCAATTATGGACAGTTTTTCTCTACATCCCCCATCTACTTAATTTTGAAGCAAATCCCTGCTATCACGCCATTTCATCCATAGATACTTCAAAATACATTTCTAAATATTAATTCCTTTGTTTTTAAACATACATTTCTATCATATCCAAAATAAATAACTTGTTAAAAGAAAATTTCTAGTCAATGTTCAAATCAATTGTCCCAGTCCCATAAATGTTCCCCAGTTTGTTTGAATCAAGATCCAAAAAGGTCCCATGCATTGTAAATCCTTGATAAACCTCTTAAATTCCTTTTACTGAGTAAATGCTCCCCTTTTTGTTGGAGCTAATTTGCTGAAGGGTTGGCTCATTTGTCTCTACTTTTCAGTCATAGTTTGATTCACTTTACTGCAATTGCTTTGTTTTCCAGTGTGTTCATTTGAATTAGGACTTAAAGGTTGTAAAATGTTGCTGCTGGTTGGATATATAGTTTTGAGAATTGCGTGCTTTAAAATTAATCCAAAAGCTGAAAAATACTGACTTTAGTCCTGTCAAAGTTACAAAACAAGATTTGAAGGTATATCCACTAATTGCCATTCTAAGTTCCTCCTGCCTTCAGAGATGGATTTTTCCTTTAAATTTTACGGTTTCTCCTTCCACGTAACCTTGCTTCCCGCCCTCCCCTCCCCTCCCCTCCCCTCCCCTGCTCCTCTGGACTTTCCTCCCGCTGGCACCTTCCTGAGCCCTCGGAACGCGCTTCCTCGCCGCTTTTCTTCCCTCCCACTTCCTGCCTGGGCCAACCGCGCGGGCCGCAGGGCCGCACCTGCAGGACGCGTTTCCATTGGTGACATCTTGGCGGGCCCGGCCCGTGGCACTTCCTCCTTTACACCCCGTGACCCACGTCCGCTCGCCACCCTCCTAGTCACGCGGCCTCTGCCTACGGGACGCAGCCGCGCGCGCCGGCCTTCCGGACTCGGACCCCAGGCCAGCCTTGGTGAGCCGCCGCGAGCGGGCGACCCCCCCCCCCCCACTCCTCACCCTCACCCCCGCGGCTGGGACAACTCTTCCCCACTGCCCCCCCACCTCAACTCTTCCTTCGCTGCCCCAGGAACTTTCCGCCACCTCCACCCGTCCCAGGAAGTTCCCGCCTCGGGAGCTCCGCCCCAGCCCTGGAAGCGGCCGGCTCCCAGCGGTCCGGGAACTCTCTCGGCCTCCCTAGGAAGCCCCCCTCCCAAGGCCCGTTGGAGCCGGCGCGGGAGAACTCTTCCTCTCGGGACTTCCTCCCCGCGTCCCCGTAAGCCCTCGGACCCGGGGCCTTCCCTCCCGCTGCCGGCTTGGGAAGCCTAGGGCCTTGTACTCTCTCATCACTCCCCAACCCCCACCCCCGCTTGCCCCCCCCCCCCGCGCCCGGGTGAGGTGGGGTCCCCTCCCTGCCCCCATCAGGTTCTTCCCCCCGCGCGCGCGCAGCTCGCTCCTCCCTCCCTGCGCGCAGCTCGCTCCGCCCCGGAAGCGGCCGTTGACCCCGCCCAGGCGCTGGCTAGGGCGCCCTGGGGTCCGGCGTTACTCCCGGCTCCGCCGCGGGGTCTGTCGGGCACCAGGTCGGAGGCGGGGCGAACTCTTGCTCCTAGTTCCGGTGCGCCCCAGGAGCTCCACGTCCGGGACCGCGGCCACGCTTCCCGCCGAAACCGCTCCGACGCGCCCCTGGCGGCTGGCGGCGCCTCCGCCTCGCCCTAACGTGTGCTCACCGCCGGCAGTTTCAATTTCAGGTGAACCACCGGGAAATGCGCCTGGAGTTCCCCCGGAGCCCACTGCGTTTCTGAGAGGCGGGTGGAATCGGGGTCCTTTGGCTGTAAACCGCGCTCGCTTGATGAAAATCGACATCGGCCCTGCTCCCCTCAGCGGTAAGTTTTAAAGCAATAAAGTCAACCGTGTGACCTGAGGGGCGTCTCCCGCGGGCTGAGATTTAGAAATAGAAGTTTCCGAGACATTAGGACGACCAGGACAACCTAGCTGTGCGTGCTGCCAGCTGCGGGTTAAAATTAATTTACAAATGAGAACGAAAATGCTCTTTGGGCCTCCCTAGACCACGGCTGGGAAGGAGGGCCGAGTTCCCGTCCCTGAACCTTCCAGAAGGTGGGAGGTGCAGTTTGAGCGCCTTGTTTACTGCACAGATAAACCTAATCGGCCCGGCCCGCGAGGGCGCGCCCAGTTTATCTTGATTGGATCTGCCTGAATTTGAGTAAATCCCGTTGAACCAGTAAAGTGATGGGCTCATTCGGGAGAGCCTCTCGGGAGTCCAGGCAGTCTGTTAGAAATGCGGAATCTCGGCCCAGATACAACGTTTTAAACAATTTATATTTATACAAGGTCTTCCCGAACTCCCCGCCAAAATAGTGCCTCCTGTAATAATCACAGGAGGCTAGTGAGACAAGGCAAATGGATAACATTTAAGACAACGTTCAGAGAAATTAACGACGATCCAGTTCTTTGTGTCTGTAGCTTAGTTTCCTGTACTTCAGCACCTAGTCAGGCCTTTGGGGGCAGCCTTATCGCGTGGCTGTGGGCTGGGGCAGCGTTGTTCCTTTTGAAAGCATATTTCATTCAACATTTCCTCCCTTTACTCTTCTTCAGTTAACCAAAAGGTTAATGTCAGGTCACAAGAAAGGGAAGTTACCGAGTAAAACTGGGAAGTGTGGTGTGTGTCCACGCTGCCACCCCGGAGTGTTTGTAAATTACAGCCCTGGCCCGCCAAGACACGCTGCCCACCCCAAACCCCCCCCCCCCCTTTACTCCTGCTCCATCCGCCCCCAATATGTACATTTTCCTCAGGGAGAAAATTTTTGCATAGAAACTAGGGAATTGAGTTGTGCCCTCCAGGCAAGTGGGAGTTGCCTTGCTGTTAATCCTCCGTATTACCCTATGAAAAGGTCAGTCTTTAAGTGCTTGAGGGCGGGGCAGGTGTGCCCTTGAATTAGGTCAGCCCCCCAGCCCCTCTTTCTCAGAGGAAGGCGCCAGGACCACTTCTGGTTGCTCTGGTGAGTTCTCTGGCACTGAGGCCAGGTGGCCATATTGCTCTTTTTTAGGACAATTCGTACCTACCTGGAGTGTCTCCGACTGTTGGCATCCCTCCTTGTTCTTTAAGGTGAGCTAATTTAAAGAATGTAATTTATGTTTGTTATATTCAAGCATAAGGTTTTCTTAGGAATGTGAAATTGAAAAACTTTTGTTCTTAGTACTGTCTTGGCAAACAATATAAAAGTGTAGAAGATTATGAAAGCAAGAGTGGAAATATTTTACTTTTATGTGGTGTTTAATTGCATAATTGGTTCTTATGAAATGCCTGTTCTTTTATGGTTCTTGCATGTCTTTCTCAGCCTAACTGGACTGCCATTCTCTAGAGCAGGGGTGGGGGACCTTTGGCCCACAGACCTTTCTAAGGCCCAAGAAATCTTTGGTTTGGCCCTCCCAAAGGCATTAAGGATGAGGTAATGAAATGTTTGCCCAAACTAAACAGGCTAATTTTTAAGTTGGTGATTTTGTATGCCTTCAAATAATACCAATATCCAAATGGCAGGGAAAAAAATTTCCAGCCCGTGTTCTAGAGGAAGATACTGATCCTCGCCCGAGGGGCCATAAATTAATCTCTTGTTGATCTTCAGCCTGCAGTGCCTGGGGGTGGGCTGGGACCACTGTGACCAAGAGAACTGACATAGGCTTCCAATGCAGTTTGAATGCAAGTTTTATGCTGTGGGAGCATAGAATCATAAGATTTAGTTTGTAGCAAGGGCAAGATCTTTTGGAACCATAGCATATTTGCGCTGAGACTTTAAGGATTACAGTGGTACCTCGAGATACGAGTGCCCTAACATACGAGATTTTTGAGATACGAGCCGTCAAGCGATTTTTTGCTTTGAAATATGAGCAACATTTGAGATACGAGTAATCCTGTGGATCGGCTGGCTGCACACAACCCACCAGTTTACCATGACTCGAGTGTCTCATAGTTTCCCATGCCTCAGTGTGCTTGTTTACCTCTTTGTCGAAGCAACTTTTGTGCATTTACATACTTTATCACATTTCTTTTTATAACCATGGGTCCGAAGAAAGCGAGTGGAAAGGTCAGTGCTCAGAAGAGGATGATGTCTATTGAATTAAAGCATGAAATCATAGAAAAATATGAGCAAGGTGTGCGAGTGGCTGACTTGGCGAGGCAATTCGGGCGTAGTACTTCAACGATATGCACTGTGCTTAAACAGAAGGAGTCGATAAAGGGTATAACGCCAGAATCCAAGATGGCGGCATAGGTAAACACCTATACTGCTGCCTCGCACAACAATTTCAAAACTACAACTAAAAGACAGAACGGACATCATCCAGAACCACACGAAAGCTGGCTGAGTGGAAGTTCTACAACTAGAGGGAAAGAGAGGGGCTCACGGAGACCCAGAGGAGCTGCAAAAAGCTGAGGTACAGAGACGCGCGCTGAGAGAGCGGGTGCCGGAGTACCTGGCTGGCTTTCTCTGGCGGGAGGGAAACGGAGACTCCCAACGGCATTGAACCCCTTCTCTTACGACACTAAACCCCAGATCCAGCCGAAACTCATACGGGGGGAGTTTGGACTGTGAAAAGGGAGAAGTGCACGGAAATTTAGGGGAGTTGCAAAGGATCGGAGGTCTGGTCGCGCACGGCACCACGTGGAGGACGGATTGCTGATTGTGCCGCTGGCTTTCGCGAGTGGGCGGGAGACAGACCCTCCGATCTGTGCCACTTCTGAGTCCACTGGGCGCCTGTTTTGGGCGAAACCCTGGGGACCTAGACTCCTGTGGTCCTGGTTCGCAGGGGAGCCGGAGAGGCAGCGGTTGGAGGCGCTGCGGGTGCACGCGCACAAGGACCGCTCCAGCCATTACCCAGTCACGTGAGACTCAGGGGCTGTGGAGGGCGGGGCCGACTGGAAGGCAAGGCGGTCCCTTAAGCCCTGAGACTCCACCCTCCCAAGCTCAGCAGAGGCTTCTGCGGCTGAATCCAGCACAGAAGTTTCCCCGGCACAGTGAAAATGCCGAGACAAGGGAAGGGATTACAAGCAAAAGAAATGGAGGAAAAAAAACGACTGGATATAGAGTTCAAAACCACGCTTATAAGGTTTTGCAAGAATATGCTAGAAAAGATGGATAAATTTAGTGAGACCCAAGAGAAGATAATAAATACACTGACTGAAATGAAAACTATTATGCAGAGTACTAACAGCAGACTAGAGAAAGGCAAGGATCAAGTCAAAAATTTGAAATATAAAGAAGCAGAAAACATTCAACTGGAAAAGCAAGAAGAGAAAAGAATCCAAAAATGTGAAGATAATGTAAGGAGCCTCTGGGACAGCTTCAAGCGTACCAACATCAGAATTGTGGGGGTGCCAGAAGAAGAGAGAGAGCAAGATACTGAAAACGTGTTTAAAGAAATAATGACTGAAAACTTCCCACATCTGGTAAAAGAAATAGACTTACAAGTCGAGGAAGCACACAGAACCCCAAAGAAAAGGAACCCAAAGAGGACTACACCAAGACACATCATAATTAAAATGCCAAGAGCAAAAGAGAAAGAATATTAAAAGCAGCAAGAGAAAAACAGTTTATTACCTACAAGGGAGCACCCATACGACTGTCAGCTGATTTCTCAACAGAAACGATGCAGGCCAGACGGGAGTGGCAAGAAATATTCAACGTGATGAACAACAAGAACCTACAACCAAGAATAATCTATCCAGCAAAGCTATCATTCAGAATTGAAGGGCAGATAAAGACCTTCACAGAGAAGAAAAAGCTAAAGGAGTTCATCAACTCCAAACCAGTATTATATGAAATGCTGAAAGGTACCCTTTTAGAAGAGGAAGAAGAAAAAGGTAAAAGACAAAAAATTATGAACAACAAATACACATCTGTCAACAAGTGAATCTAAAAATTAAGTGAATTAAAAATCTGATCAACAGAATAAACTGGTGAATATAATAGAATCAGGAGCACAGAAAGGGAGTAGACTGATAATTCTCAGGAGGACAAAAATCATAAAGCATCAAACAGACTGTGAAATTATAGCAGAAAGATTAAAGTTAGGTGAGGTAAATAAGTGATCAATCAAAGGACTTGTATGCATGCTTATAAACATAACCAATGATCACAGACACTGGGGGGTCGGGGTATGCCTGGGAGGGAGGGGGGGCAATGGGGAGATATGTATAAAAAATTAATAAAAATTAATTTAAAAAAAAGGGTATAACGCCAGCTAAGGGTGTTACAATAATTTCTAAGCTCCATAGTTCTCTCCATGAAAAGATGGAGAATCTACTGATGGTGTGGGTGACGGAGAAGCAGCTTAAAGGAGATACATTAACACAAGGCATCATATGCGAGAAGGCGCAAGCGATTTACGGTGATTTGCTGGAGCAGACCCTGAGCACTTCCATGGACGAAGCATCAAAAAACTCATTTAAAGCCAGTAGAGGCTGGTTTGATAACTTCAGGAAAAGGTCCAACATTCACTCCATCGTCAGGCATGGTGAGGCAGCAAGTTCGGATGTGAAGGCAGCTGAGGATTACCTCAAAACTTTTTCCCAACTGATAGAAGCCAAAGGATATATCCCCCAGCAAGTCTTCAACTGTGATGAGACAGGGCTTTTCTGGAAGAAGATGCCAAATAGGACTTATATAACGGCAGAGGAGAAGGCGATGCCAGGCCACAAACCCATGAAGGATAGGCTAACTCTCGCACTGTGCGCCAATGCGAGTGGCGACTGCAAGATCAAGCCTCTGCTCGTATACCATTCAGAAAACCCCAGAGTCTTTCAGTCACATAAGGTTTTAAAAGATAAACTGTAAGTTATGTGGAGGGCAAACCCGAAAGCATGGGTCACCAGGCAGTTCTTTGTGGAGTGGGTAAACCTGGTTTTCGGCCCTTCTGTTAAGAAATATCTACAGGAAAACAACCTAACCATGCAAACCGTCCTCGTCCTCAACAATGCTCCTGCTCACCTATCAAACCTCGAAGATGAACTCCTTGAAGAGTTCAAGTTTATAAAGGTTGTCTACCTACCTCCCAACACCACTCCTATCCTGGAGCCCATGGATGAGGAGGTGATTTCTAATTTTAAAAAGCTGTACATCAAGCACCTGTTCCGGCGCTGCTTTGAGGTGATGGAGAACACAAACTTCACCCTTCTGGAGTTCTGGAAGAACCACTTTAGCATGGTGATATGCCTCAGAATTATTGATCAGGCCTGGCTGGGTGTTAGAACGAGGACTTTGACTTCTGCATGGAAGAAGCTGTGGCCTGAGGCTGTAGCCAAAAGGACCTTCGAAGGATTCAAACCCGAGGTGCTAGTGGAGGAGATAGTGTCTCTGGGAAAATCCATGGGCCTGGAGGTGGATGAGAGAGACGTGAATGAGCTCGTCGAGGAGCACTCTCTGGAACTCACCACAGAGGAGTTACAAGAGGTGCAGTCTCAGCAACTTGCGGAGGTTCTCCAAGTAATTGGTTTCAAGGAGGAGCCAGAGGTGGAGGAGATCTCTACAAGTGAGATAAAGGAGATCTTAGGAATGTGGGAGAGGGTGTTACACTTCGTGGAAAAGAAACATCCCGAAAAAGTTGCTACTGGTCATGCATCAGAGCTGTTCAATGAAACTTGCCTCACCCATTACAGGAACAGTCTGAAAGGGAGGAAGAGGCAAACCTCATTGGACACGTGTGTTTTTTTTAATCGGCCAAAAATGTAAAGACCAGTAGCAATTAAGTTCAGTGAAGATTAGTTAAGTTCCATTCAGTTTAGGAATAAAGTAGCATTAAGAGTGTAATGAGTAGGTAAATACACTTTATAAAACCAGTATTATGTTTTTATACAATATTTGTCATTTATAAATACATTTTTCTTATTCAAAAATGCGTAACAAGAACCACTGGGGTGGCATTTTGGGGCCTGGAACAGATTAACGGGATTTCAATGGGGAAATTTGCTTTGAGATACGAGCAAGTTGATATACGAGCAAGGTTACAGAATGAATTAAACTTGTATCTCAAGGTACCACTGAATAGGTAATAAATTTCCTTTTTTGTTGTTCAACAATAAATGTGTACCGTATTTTTCATGGAAAAATAAGGCATCCCCTGAAAATAAGACCAAGCATATCTTTGGAGCAAAAAATTAATATAAGACACTGTATTATTTTCGGGGAAACAGGATATATGAAATGCTGAAAGGTATTCTTTAAGAAGACGAAGAAGAAAATGTTAAAGGTAACTACTATGACCAACAAATACATATCTATCAACAAGTGAATCTAAAAATCAAGTGAATTGAAAATCTGTTAAACAGAATAAACTGGGGAATATAATAGAATTAGGGGTATAGAAAGGGAGTGGACTGATAATTCTCAGGGAAAGAGGAGAGGGTGGTCCAGGGAGAGACTGGACAAAAATCATACACCTATGGATGAGGACAATGGGGGGGAGGTAAAGGCAGAGGGTAGGGTGGGAACCAGGTGGAGGGGAGATATGGGGGAAAAAGGAACAATTGTAATAATCTGAACAATAAAGATTTATTAAAAGTAAGAAAAAAAAGGTGCACAAAATGATCTACAGTCGCCTGAATTTCACTTCTTACTCCTTTAACCATACATAGTCTTGATCTTTTATGTTTAACAAGCATGTCTCCCTGTACGTGTACTTGCATCCTGTGATCCCTTGTTGCTCTTGTGATCTGCCTTAGGGACGAGTGCTTAGGAGCCACTTTATAAGGCCCTCGTACCATCAGCAGGGTTACACATTCCGCTGATTCAGTCTTGTGCCATTTCACTGTGTGGCAGATTTATGCAGGCACAGTCACATTGGGTCCACACTGAGGGGCTCCTCCAGAGCAAACACCCAGGTCCCCTGCAGCACCTGTGAAGGGCTAACATCACTCCCAATCATTGAAATAATCTCAGGCTCAGAGATGAAGACCCTCACCAGTCCACACCCAGGTCTTCCAGCCAGCAGGTCTCTGGCCTCAGGATCCTAACCTTGGGCTCAAGGCTGTCCCAGATCAGCCCCAGCACCCCTTCCCCAGTGAAGGCTTCCTCCGCATTCCTTGTTGCACCAGTAAAAGCTAAAACTCAGTAGGCATCAATCATTGCAGGCACTTTATACCTATTAATTTACATGTAATAACTGAGAAAATAGTATGTTACCCTCCCCCCACCTTGCCCACCGTTTACAAATGAAGCAACACTGAGGCAGGGAGAATAGGCTATTTGCCTTAAATCGAACAGATTTTAAGCATTGGAGCCAACATCCCAACCTAGGCAGACTGCCCTCTGCTCCCTCGTACAGTGGGAAAAGGCATTCATTCGAATGCTAAGCTCTTAACCCTGCAGCAGCTGATGTGAGCACAGACTGCAAGCAAGACCCCACTGCAAAGCACTGACTCACTTCTGGTTTAACACCTTTTCTGCCTATGAAGGGTGGCCAGAAAGTTATAGCTAGGGAGGTGCCGTATGTAAGACCATGAGAAATGTGGGTAAAGTCTGCTGGTGCAGTGAGCACTGGTCAGAAGACCTCCCGCCCACAGCACCCCCACTGTGACTGCCTGCCTTGGGCCTGAGCCAGGTAGAGCTGTGCACCTCCACCAGGGCCCTTCCAGCCAGGAAGCTGTTATGTGACAATGACTGTTTCTCTTTTTGTTGTCATTGCTTACCTTTGAATCATTCGTCTCCTGTAGCTTTTTCTAATAAACTCTGAAGCATCTTGTTTTCTGCCAGAATATCACTGGGGGATGTTCTCTTTCTTTACACACACACACACACACACACACACACACACACACACACATATGCACGCACACACGCATGCACGCACGCACATACTCACACTCATACTCTCACACACCAGTTAAGGTCTGCAGTTCCTACTGCCTGCTTGCACTTTCCTGAATGTGTTTTCTACACATAAAATTTCCACATACTAGATTCAAAGTCCAACTCAGATGCCACCTTTTCCAGAGAGCCTTCCTTGATCTCTCCAGACAAAAGGATTAGACTCTTTCCCCTCTCTCAACTCTAAGACTTTTCCTTAGCTCTTCTCCATGCCTTCATCTCCCATGTTCACACTTTATGTTCCCTGATCCCCTTGAGGATGAAGTACTTGCTGTGCTCCACATCTCCATAATGCTTAGACTAATACCAATCAATAGATAGTTGTTGAATGTATTTATTTTTGATAGTTTTAGTCCCCAGTGTCATCTGACGTTAGAAATTAGATTGTGATTATCACTCATGGTCTCTGGTTATGATGAAGATTTAAAAAAATGAAAGACAATAAGAAGTGCAAATGAAGGTGAACATTTGATTCAAAACAAGAATATAAAGAAAAATTATGCATCCCACTTCTCATACAAGGAAATGTTATAAATTTGCATTAAGTACGGATCCTACTGGGTAGAGCCAAGAACCTGCGATTATCTCCATCTTACTCCTGGAAACTCTATAGTCCATAACCTTAATTCTCCTGCTATAATATAAACACATTCACTGATCAAATTTTTAAAATATCGCAACAGAGCAAATTATCATTTTAACATTATTTTCTCACCCTCAAGTGATATTGGTAGATGGCTTAAAATATGTAAAAATATTCAATGTCTCAGTCATCCTCTGGGAAACCTAACTGTTGTTTTCATGTACATTAATAATTTCTTGGTGTAATTTTTCCCAAGAGAATGTATCAAGAGAAAGTGTGCATAGATTTACATATGTAATTGCTAATAAACCTCCCAAGAAGAAAATAGCCTTCCATCCAGGTGGAAACCATATCACTTTAAATCAAAGCTTAATGACTATCGAAATATTTTTCTGAGGTTATAGAAAAATGCTAGGCTATAAGTCAAAGGAAATTAGGAAATTAAAATGGCAATTTTGACAAGCAGCTACTCATCTGATGGTTGTTTGAGCATGTCCCAATCTCTATGATGCCTCATCTACCACTTTGTCTGCCTAGACTGTGTACGTCTTTCTAATGTGGAAGCAAGTCCAAGATAATAAGGAAGTGTGGCCCTTCTCCCATCATAGAAGCCAAAGAGATACACATTGCCTCCCCCAGCTCCCTGGTTCTAAGAGTGTAGGCATGTGATGATTAACCTTGAGGAGTAATAAAAAGAATTAAAAAATAGAATCCTGCAAATATCTAGGTTACAGGAAAGATGGCATCTCAAGTTAGAGCAATAGTGTTGTGGGTACTTTTTTTAAGTCAATAGTAAAAAATAAAAAATATTTAAAAGTTACTCAAGATATTTGGGGTTGCTTCAAAATCCTCCAGCAAAAATAATAATCCTATCTAATAAAAACATAATATGAAAATTGACTGTACCTCCCCTACACCCACAAGCCACACTCAACAGCCAGTCAGGAGTGAGTATGCAAATTAACCAAGATGGCTGTGGCCATGGAGTAAGCAGGAGGCTTGGGTTTCGCTAGCACTGAAGGAAGCCAAGCTTTCCACACGCCCTGGCTGGCCCTGGACTCCACTCAAGGCTATGAAGTTTCAATTATGAAAGATAAATAAATACCAGATACCAAGGCCTCTGCTTGGGTCACTGGGGGGGGGGGGGGGGAGTGGCCGGCCTGCAAACCACCACAGGCTCCTCACCCAGGCCACCCCATGCACCAAGGGAACCTCCACCCTAATTCAGGACACCCTTCAGGGCAAACCAGCCAGCCTCCACCCATTCACCAAGCCTCTATCCTCTCTAATAAAAGTAATATGCAAATTACCCATCACTCCAACACACAAGATGGCTGCCCCCATGTGGTCAAAGATGACTGTACCCATGTGGACACAAAATGGCCACCACAAGATGGCCAGCAGGGGAGAACAGTTGGGGGTGATCAAGCCTGCAGGGGAGGGCAGTTAGGGGTGACCAGGCCAGCAGAGAAGGGAAGTTGGGGGTGGCAGGGCCTGCAGACAAGGGCAGTTGTGGGGGACCCAGGCCTGCAGGGGAGAGCAGTTAGGGGGGACCAGGTCTGCAGAGGTAGGAAGTTAGGGGTGACCAGGCTTGCAGTGGAGGGCAGTTAGGGGCAAACAGGCTGGCAGGGGAGCAGTTAGGCATCAATCAGGCTGGCAAAGAAGTGGTTAGGGGGTGATCAGGCTGGCAGGCAGAGGTTAGGGGCAATCAGGAAAGCAGGCAGGTGAGCAGTTAGGAGCCAGCAGTCCTGGATGGTGAGAGAGATGTCTGACTGCCCATTTAGGCCCGATCCTATCGGGCAGTCGGACATTTCTCGAGGGGTCTGAGATTGGAGAGGGTGCAGGCTGGGCTGAGGAACACACAACCCTTCCCCATGCACGAATTTCATGCACCGGGCCTCTAGTCTATAATAATAAAAGCACAATATGCTAATTAGACTGGACATCATCCTTCTAGATGACCTTCTGGATGAATCCGCAGCAGGGCCTAAGATAGAGGCAGCAGAAGTCACTGCCACAGTGGGCCGGGCCAAGGCTGCTGCCTAGTGGCAGGTGCCTGAGCCCCTTGAACAAATTTTGTGCATCTGGCCTCTAATAATAATAATAATTGTGGTGGGGGATAGACTCAATAAGGTGATTAGAGCTTTAATAATCAGGGAGTCTGGAAATGGATGCTTAGAACTGTATTGTACAATCTTCTTGTTGTGTATGCTTGACCCTTTTCATAATATGTTTAAAAAAAAAAAAAACTTTTTTAAATGAAAGAGTATTGCAGGGCTGCCCTGAGCAGTGTTGGTGCTGGAGGCAGGAGAGCACTCTGCGGTAGCATTGGGCCTGCCCAGCTTACGTTGGTTGCTGTCCATTTTCTAAGCTAGGTTCTCTAGTCTTCCTGGAGAGTCAGTGAGCTGCCTAATATCCTATAATACATTTTGTTTTCTGATTAAGTTCCCATAGTTTGCAACCGAAAACATGAATAATAACAACTGGTAAATTAAAAAATCCAGAAGTCTTTCAGGTTTCCTCAGCTAGTGAGTGCAGCTAATTAACATGACACTGGACCACGGATGGCAAACAGCTCAGAAGTGCAGCTGTTCTCCCCTCCTAAACCCATGACTGGTTTTGATAATTAAACTGATATGAATTAATTACCTTCCTGTTATACCTGCTTATGGCCTGAGAATGCTTATCCTGACAGCTCTCCAGGCAGCCACTGCCTCACATAGCTGACTGGAGAATTAAAAGATATTTGCCATTCCCAATCCAGGCAAAGCAGAATAAGTGGAGAAATTTGCCCCTCCCCTCTAAGAAGACCACCACGTAGTTTTAAGCTGATTAAAATGAGTTTAAGAATATTGTGTCTGCCCTCTCTTTTTTCCATCTTCCCTTTCTCAACTGCAAAGGTACATATGACATCTACATTACATTTGGTATGAATTGATATCAGAAATTCTCCAAAAGCAAACTTCACTATAAAGGACTATCCTTGCCCTGACATCTTTTTCAGTCTTATCTCTGTATATGCTGATTCATAACACTGGGACTTCCTCGGGTGAAATCTGAAATGACCCTATAGACACAAGGCAAAGAGATACCAAAGAAAGAGGCTTTGTCATAAGCTCCCAGACCTTGTACTCTTCTAACTTTGCAACTTACCCTGTTCTCCCATCCCGTCTGCCAGCTCTGAAGGTAGAGTAGTGAAAAACCAAATGTTCTTTTTCAACTTTAGCTCTTCCAATTTCCTAACTTGAACTTCAACCTTTAGTTGTGCATCTATTTCCAGCCAAACTGCCCACAGTAGAGGCCAGCCCACTGTGCAGCCATTCGTTTTCCTTCCTCGAACAAGTGCAGTGACCAGCTGGCATTTTCGGAGCATCTTCTACTCAGGTGGTGACTTAGAGGTCACGCCAGGATTTATCTTGCATATCCCTCTTTTCCAAGACCCCTTTCTTCCATCTCCTGGGTGGCTCACCAATTGTTAGTTCCCAAGTCTGGGAGTCTCCCAGGTGAAAATCTGAAACGGGGAGAGAAAGGAGAGGTAAGAGGCAGGCCACTTCAGTTCGGTAGCTGGCAGGTTGTTCGCAAGGGAACTGATGTACGAGCCTTGCCTTTGCAAGACAAATTGATCTCCACATTTGATCATTTAGTTATGTACTCAGTCCAGAGGATCAGGACAACATTTTACTCCCTCATGGTTGTGTCCTTGTGGCAGCTTCCAGCTCAGGGAAGGCACTCAGAATGCACCTTGCAAGGTCAGGGGAGAGCCTCACAGGAGCGTTGCTCTGATCCAGTACTCACGTCAACTATCGGTTGCCTTCTCTCAGTGACCTTCTCCACGAGCATCATCTACCACAAACTACTTGCCCCACATACACCTCACACATGTTTCATAGCAGGTTTTTTAATTCCTTCCAAGAACAGGAGAAGGGCACATGAATTGGCACTTCCCAGCCCTGGGCAGAGTACCAAATTGCACACTACAAATTCTGGCTTCTGGAATTTTCTTACATAGGGGCAAAAATAAGTACAGTATCAAGGTTAAACCACAGAGAAAATGAAATGCAGAGAAACTACCACAAGCAAAAAGTATAAAAATAGTCACTTTTCCTCAAAAGTTAGCACCTCAAGAAGGAATAGCAGCTTTCCCTCCCACTCACTTACTCCTGGGACCACCACAACCATGTGAAGGGCAGGGAGAAAAGCTGGGCTCAGGTTTTAGGTCTACTACTCGGAGCATGACCTTGACAGAAACCTCAACCTGGACCTGCCCATTCTGCTCTCTGTGCCTTCCCTGGGTGTAACAGGATGGAATGAGGGGCTTTGTAGGAGGTCCTTGTTTTCCTAGAATTGATAACCAAAGGGGCCAAGTACCCTGTGCAGCACATTCAAAACTTGCAGTGATCATTTCAGGGTTTTTGGGGGGTGCATCTTGACTATCACTGCCCTTTCACAATCACCAAAACCCCCTCTTCCACTCTGAACAGTAAAAAATTTCTCGTGGAGAGACATCTGCTTTCTTAACCAGCTGTAAGAGAGGGAGACACTTCCAGCTCCATTTCCTGAAGCAGGGAAAGAGGCTCAAGAGACCCCATCGTCTTTGCAGGTGAGAGGTACAGCACAAAGGTGAATGGTGTCTGCCTGGCCACTGGGACTGCTGGGAGAACAGCCAGGCAGATGGGCAGGAATGGCCCCAAGAGCTGCAGAGACTAGACTTGACCATGCCCTCAAACCAAATGAGGTTAGAGCCCTCGGGCTTGTTGAAGAAACTGGAGGCCATAGGCCAAAGGTTAGGCAAAGGAGCAGCAAAGTCCCAGAGCTCCTCTAGCTACCAGTGGGCCTGCGGATGCTGCCTGTCCTCTCTGAGCCCATGGACAGACAACAAGCAGGACTGATGGTGATGACCAGTAGAAATGGACTCCAGCACCAAATTACAAGCAGAGGAAAGGAGACAGTGGAGGATGGGAGAGAGAGCAGGCTGCTCCCCACTATCCCCCCTTGGGCCTGGCTACACATCAGAATTCCTGGGAGGCTTTGAAACCTGGCCCCACCCCAGTGGCATCAGTGTCTCTGGCACCAGCGTCTAAGTGGTGGGATTTGTAACGCTCTGCAGTGATGCCGACATGCAGCAGGAGAGAGGAGAAAACTAGAATTGATTACAAGGTTGACATTTTAAAATGCATGGGAGTCATAAAACTGGGATGAATTTGTCTAATCGTAAGTGGTTGAAAATGTATAAAATTGGGAAGAAATCTGGGGCCACATCTATCCACGGAGAAAATTTAACAGTATTTAGAAAGATTAAACTGTTTTATGTTTATATCCTCCAAAGAACTGAGAATCCTCTATCACATTAAATGGGGTTACAAATAACATCTAATTCACAAGGCTGTTGTGGGGTTTAAAGAAACGTGTGGAATGATCACGTGGCAGATATTCTGTTTGTTCAATAGCTGAAACCCTGGCCTAGCACATCAGAGGCTCTCAAAACTATTGTTGAATAGTCATGGACAAATGCGAGTCAACTGTAAACTTATGCTAAAGATCAGCCTACAGAACCCTCCAAATTATTTAGCTCTTCTTACTTTGAGTTCCCCCAAAGCAGGAACTAAGACAAAGACATGGGCTTAAGTAGTTTATTTGGGAGGCAATTCCAGGAAGCCAGAGAGAGAAGGAGAGACAGGGAAGACAGCAGGCTCAACGACGGGTACTTAATCCAGCTGATGACTGCTGTGCATGACGAAGCTCGGTCCTGGTAGGGGAGCCACGAAGCGATGAAGCAGAGTTGTGGTCACAGGCTTAGAGTTAGGGCATTGACCCACTAACTCCTGCTCACAATGGTGTTGTCACTGCAGGGCACAACTCCCTCATACTTCCAGGCCTGAGCATGTGGGCTGAGCAAGCACCGCGCGTGCTGGAGAAGTTCCTGAGGTCAAAGCTGAAACCCATGAACATCGGAGGCAAGAGGGAGTCTGCAGGAGAGCTCCTACTACACCGCAGCTGAAAGCAGAGGTGAACTGAGGGCACGTGGCCTGGGACACCAACAGCCGCTGCTCCAGGCCTCCTGCCTAATCCAGTGATAACAGGTGGGAACTGTCAGTGGAAGTTTTGTGAGTGCCTGGGGAGACAGCCATGTCTCTAATCACAGAACCATTTTATAATTTAAAAGGGATTTGATTCTCTTCTCTGTCTAGACAGAAACTAAACTGGGAGAATGACTCCCACTCTGTATATTTAAACAGAGCATTTCATGTGCACCTTAAGATATGTTAGTCTCTAGTGTGAAAAGTCAGATTAACACACATTACTTTGCAGGGAAACTAATTACATTTTCTATCTTCCCTGGCCTCTATCAATTAACTGTAATTTAAACTTTACCTGGGTCTTTCCATAGAGGAAATAAAGCACATAACCAGAGCCCTGGAAAGCAAATAGTGTTCTTCGGGGAAACATGTAAAGTATGAGATAAACGCTGAGAACCTGGGTAGTTCGGAGCTCAACTAATTTCAAAGTCTGTTGTTCTAGGAGGATAAAACCTTGATGGCACAAAGAATTTAACAAATATGCCGGCCCACATTATCTATTACAAGGATATATTAATGAAATTCATATTCCCACAGATAAAGAAAATCAAACAGAGAAACAGGCGAAATCACAGAGCAAAGAAAGCTGTCCTACATAATATTGCTGCCTAGGTTTTCTCTCATAGTTCTGGATGTTCCCGCAGGCTAATCAAAGGGCTAGTTGAAGGAATGATCAGAATCAGAGAGGACACAAAAGTATTCTTGAAAAGTAATCGAACTTTGCTCACCCTTCACAGCCTATGGGATGTTAGCAGAAATAACTCATTTTCCACTGGCCTATGCCCAACAGGACACTGAGTTTCTCATGGAGTCACGGGTATATTTTTACGAACACTTCTGCTCCATGTGAGTGCTACTGTTATATCCTCCAGGCGTCCTCTCACGCTGCAGCAAAACTCCTGGGACCCAGGATGTCAACACTGCACAGTGGTTCCTCTCCCTTTGTCTTATGCTCTGTTTCGGGAGCGTCAAAGCTGATTCGCTCATCCCTAGTGTCTTAGAGACACAGCGCTGTCAGATTTTATGTACCTCACACCTGCTCTCCAAGGGGCTCTGACATCTGTGAAATTCAAAGAGTAAGGACTTGGGAAAAATTGGAATTGCAAACAGTTCTAAGTCCTACAGCACTTCCCATTGGCTCTGGATAGTTGAAGACGTCTCTATGATTCCTTTTTCCTGCAGGTGGGTTCCTTTCCCACGAGGCACCATAGTCCCTCCAGAACTGACCAGGTGGTCCTGCCCCAGTCTAGGACCTACTTGATAAAAAACAAAATGGGAATTTTTATTCATTGTACTCAATTTTAAATGCTTGTTCTCCTTAATGAGTATTTTCTTTACCTAGTTGCTCAATTAGTTTTCACTAAATATCCCCAGGAGATTGTGTTAAAATGCAAATTCTGACTCAGTAGTCAGGAATGGGGCCAAAGATCCTGAACCCTATGTGAGCCCCCAGGTGATACCCTGACAAGTGAGGCTTAATAGATTTACAGTGACACACCCAGGCCCCCTAGGAGGTAGTTGGACTAGAGAATTAAATGCATCCCTATACAGTCAGCCACACAAGGGAACATAGGTCTGAGGATGAGTACCTAGTCTTTAAAATACCCAGAATGTGATCCAGACCAAATTCATATAAGCATCCTCTACACAGCAAAGGTTCTCAGACCTGAGTGTGTGTCAGAAACATCTGGAAGGCTTTTTGAATGCAAGACAGCTGGGCCCCCCACCTCTAGTTTAGTAGGTCCAGGTTGGAGCCCGAGAATCCACACCTCTAACAAGTTCCCAGGGCCCACACCTGCTGAGCCTCTGCTTTAGCAACACTAGGAAGCCTCCTGCTGAAAGGGAAGACAGCTGTGTGAGCATACATTACCCTTTGGAGCCTGCACATACCCACCCCTGACAGGACTTTGAGAGAGTCCAGAACTCCTAACATGTACTAGCCCCCACACCCGCAAACATGTTCACAAGAGTCTTTCAACATAAGTCTCCATCTTTCCATCTTTAAGTTGAGTCTTTGCATTTAAAGTGGATGATTTGTTGACAACACACAATTGGGTCTTTTTCTTTTTTTAATACACTCTCCATCTCTGTCTTTTGATTGATGTATTGAGACCATCTAAGTGTAAAGTGATTATTTGGGGGTGTCGAGAGCCATCAAGTAGTGATGGCAGCAACTGCAAATCCCAGGGGAGAGAGTGGATGAAAATCTCATTACCCCACCCCACCCCACCCAGTCTGTCAAGTTCCTGTTTGGGGCTTGGAGAGATAGGACCTACAATTTTTGTGCAACCCCTGGACCTGGTGAAGAACCAGATGCAGCTGAGCGGGGAGTCAAGATGGGAGAGTACAAAACCAGCTCCCATGGTCTCACCAGCATCCTGAAGGCTGAGGACTGAGGGGCATTTACACTGGCTGTCAGGCCACTCCCACAACCACTGGCCTTGGCATCCGTATTGGGGCTGATGGCACACCATCTGGCTTTCTGGTGAAGGCGCTGACTGGCATGACTACAGGGGAACTGGTGGGAACACCGTCAAGGTAACTTTTATCTGCATGACCGCCAGTGGCCGGCTTCCAGCTGACCAGAGCCCTGGCTACAAAAGCGTGTTTAATGCCTGATTTGAATCATCCTGCAAGAGGAGAGTCCCCACACTATCGAGGGGCTGCATCCCTACCATGGCTTGGGCTGCCATAGTCAATGCTGCCAGCTCGCCTCTTACTCCCAATCCAAGCAGTTCTGACTGGACTCGGGCTACTTCTCTGATAGCATCCTGTGCCACTTCTATGCCAGCATGATCATTGGCCTGGTCACTACTGCTGTCCCCATGTCTATGAACATTGTCAAGATCTAGAACATATGAATGATGGACGGGAAGCCGGAATACAGAAACAGGCTGGATGTGCTGGTGAAATCTTCACTTGAGGGCTTCCTTGGCCTGTGGGCAGGCTTTACACTGCATTAGGTCCCCACACCATCCTCGACTTCATCTTCTTGGAGGAAATGAACAAGGAAGGCCTCCAAGCATCTTTTCTCAGTGGCTGAGGCAGTCAAGGGGCCTGGAGCTGCTGTGGTGGGCTCCCACTCATTCCCACTCACCTGCTGTCCACAGTCAGTGTCCTCTGGGGACCTGGACTACTACCCTGGGTCCTTTATTTTCCCTGCACAGTGTGGTTCCTTTCTCTGCACTAAAGGACTTTGGTCTACCCTACCCCTGCTCTAGCTCACCCTGCTTTTCTGATCCTCACCTCTCTGTCCCTCGCTGTGCCTTGGGGGAAGCTGAGGAACTCCCTGAAGATTTCCAGGTTGTTAGTTTCAGGGCACAGAGGACAGCAGAACATTCCCCTGCTCAGGAGGGAAACCAGGGCAGAGCTGAAGGGACCAGGGAGAGCAGAAGTGTCAAGATTATCAAAGGGTCTGCAGTGAGAGGATATAATCAATTAAATTGGATTGATAACATCAAAAAGTAAAATAAATAAAGGGATTATTTGTATTAATATCTACTATCTTTGTTACTGTCACCTGTTGGTTGCATTTGTTCTTTGTTTCTTTTGTCCAGGAACAGTGAGTGGGTAGTGGTGGTGGTTTCCTGCTTTCTGTGCTGTTAATTGGAATTTCCTATAATTCAATTTTATTTTCTCTCCTGAGTATCAATTATGCTTCTTTTTAAAAAATTTTTGGTTGCCCTAAAGTATACAATAAACATATTTAACTAATCTATATCTACTCTAAAATAACATCTTGCATCTTTGTATCTGATAACAAAGTATTCCCAATTTCCCTCTCTGGCCTCTTGAGACAATGCTGTCATTCATTTCAACTACCCACTCAACATGTCATTATCATTGCCTCATCAGTTACCTTTTAGACAAATTAAAAATAATAAGACAAATTACTTTATTTTTTCTTCATTTATTTTTTTGCAAATGCCCTTTCTTTCTTTATGTAGATCCAACTTTCTGACCTGCATTATTTTCTTCTGCCTAAAGAATTTTTTTTAACATTTCTTGCAGGACCAGCTTGATGGTGATGAGTTTCCTCAATTTTATTGTTCTGAGAAAGACTATTTCTCCTCCACTTTTGAAAGAATATTTTACTGGTTATAGCATTCTAGATTAGAACCCTGGTGTTGCTCCATGGTTTGGCATCGGCCCATGCACCAAAAGTTTGATTCCTGGTCAGGGCACATACCAGGGTTGTAACTTTGATCAATGTTTCACTTTCACATCAATGTTTGTCTTTCTCTCTCCCTCTCCCTCCCTCTCTCTCTCTGAAAAAAAAAAAATATATATATATATATATATATATATGAGAATTAAAGAGATTTTTTATCAACACCTTAAATATTTCATTCCACTCTATTCTTGTTTGCTTCATTTCTGATTAGAAATCCAGTATAATTCTTACCCTTGTTTCTCTATAAGTAGGTGATTTCCCACCACCACTACCCACTCTCTGTTTCTGGACTGAAGGGATCTATTTGCCTACACTCACCAAAGCCCCTGAAACACAAAGAGGAGTTTGCAGCCAAGAAAGTAAGGATAAATTATTTAAAGAGATGGCGCCATGCCCAGAGTTACAGCTAATGCCCAAAGACCTAGCTCCCCAATAGCTTCTATGGGATGAATTATACAGGGAAACAAATCATTAATCACGGTGACTAAAGAAATTAGTCTATACTGATTGGTTGATATTATAGTAGGAGGCAATCGGTCATTGCATCTGATCCTGATTTCAGTCATGGAGTTATTCTATCTGATTTGAAAGGATTTGCTCGATGGGATCATTCTACTTTCCAGGATCTAGAACGAAAATACAACTTTAGCTTGATTGAAAACTCTGTCTCTGTTGTCAATAGACCCAAGACCTTGTTCCTACAACTACTGGATGTTGACCAGAGCCTTGTTATCCTGAGGACTTAATGATTTAAGCAAGGGAGCGGGAGAGGGTGAATCACGGTATTGGGTGAGGCCAGCTTAAATCAAAAGGGCATGGGGTGAGATCAACAGAAAAGGCCAGCTTAAAGAAAACAAGGTTTTTGTGCGATTACACCACCAGTTTCTTTAAAGATTTTTCTCTCTGTCTTTCCTTATTTACAGTTTGAAAATAATATCGCTGGATGAGAGATGGTTCTTGTTTATTTAGTTGTTTGGTCATTTAAACTGTTTGGTGTTCTCTGAGCTTTCTGGATCTGTGGTGTGTAGTCTGTCACTTTTTTTTTTTTAATGAAATGTTCTCATCCATCACTCAAATATTTCTTTCTGTTCCATTCACTCTTTCTTGTCCTTATGTTCCAGTTACTTATATGCTTATGCTATGTCTCTTGATATAGTCCCTCAGTTCTTGAATATTCTATTCTGTTTTGTTTGTTTTTTCTCATGCTCTCTTCTCTTCACATTTCAATTTAGGGGGTGGGGAAACAACACCTGTGCTTAAGCTCACTACTCTTTCTATGGCAGATCCTAATCTGCTGAAGAGCCCATTATAGTGCTTTTGTTTTCTGACATTGCCTTTTGATTCTTTCTTAGAGTTTCATACTCTGTGCTTACATTACTCACCTGTTCTTGCATGTTGTCTAACTTTTATATTAGAACACTTACCATATTAATCACAGCTATTTTCAATTCTCTGTCTGATAATTCCAAAATCTGTGTCATATTTGAGTCTGGTTCTAAGGATGGTATTTCTCTTCAAAGTGTATTCTGTTTGCCTTTTAGTGTGCCTTGTAATTTTATGTTGAAATAGACATGCTGGTCATAAAAACTAGGATACATAGACCTTTTGTGTGGAGATTTATGTTCACTTTTAGGAGCCGTATTATACTGAATGTTTTCTGTAGCTGTAGATGCCTGAGTCTTCTCCCTTGTTTTAGTCTTCCCTCTTGAGTTTAGGCTTCCCTAAGTACTCCTCCACAGAGAAAGTGTGTGTCTTGCAGCTCTCTCAGCAGTAATTGCTGTTAACATATTGAAACCCTCTCGGTGTAGTTGTAAAGTGGGGGGAGAGGAGTGTGGAAAGGATAGATTTAATATTCTGATTAAATCTCAATATCTCAGTGGGCCTATGACTCAGTGCTGTGACCTTCACAAGTATTTTTTATCCTACCTTCCCTGGTTCTGACTTCCGTTCAATATGTTTTAGGTGAAAAGGCTGGAGGATAGACCCTGACAAAATCTGTATATCTGGAGAGGAAATATTTGTTATGAAGAAGATTGTAAGTATATTTCACAATGGTCCCCTGCCAGTACTGAAAGACCTTTCTCAGATATCCTCCATGAGAATCTGGTAAGGTTCTTGGACCTACAACCTATGAAATTGTAATGGATGCCTAAGACTGTAATCCCTAAGAACTCCTCACTGTCATACTAGTCCACATCAAGCAGTTTTCCAAAATAACCAGCAAAATATTCTTACCAGTTTATGGTGCTAGCAACTGCCCCTCCAGGTAAATAGCTCTCAGCTGTGTTTCTCTGGATGTACCCATCTCCAGACTTTAGGGTGGTCTTTTTCTCAGCATCTTCATTTAGGCAATAAGTCCAAGGAAAGTCATTGGTTTTCAATTTGTCTGGCTTTTTTCTTGTTGTAAGAATAGGAGGAACAGCTTCCAAACTATTCACATGCAGAAGCTGATTTGGAAGTTCTTTTAATGTTAATCTAAACACAATAGATTCATAAAGGATGGTACTTGATAGAAAAAATAAATTTGTATGGCATTTAAAAACCACAGACTACCTATGCCACTGAATCATCTTCCTCAAAACTTTTGTTGGAAAGCATGACTATGAACATGGAGACTTAAGTGCTTGGGTGTGGTATTTCTGCACAAGATATCCATAGCCTTCATGTAGCAGGGCCTGTTTGAATCTTCAGTTCACTCTACTATAAGGATAATATTTTCTTATCTATAACTAGAGGCCCAGTGCATGAATTCATGCAGGATCAGGCCAAAACTGGCTCTCTGACATCCCCTGAGAAATCCCATATTGTGAGAAGGCACAGGCCACACCAAGGGACCTCACCAGTGCATAATCAGGGCTGGGGAGGGACACAGGAGGTTGGCCAGTCAGGGAGGGATCATAGGAGGGCTCCAGAGTATGTCTGGTCCATCTTACTCAGTCTCAATCTACTGGAACCCAGCAGCAAGCTAACCTACCAGTCAGAATATCTGTCCTCTGGTGGTCAGTGCATGCATAGTGAGCAGTTGAGTGGCCTTAGCATATCATTAGCATATTATGCTTTGATTGGTTGAGCAGCCAACCAGTTGACCAGACACTTAGCATATTAAGCTTTTAAAATATAAGATGGTTATGTTTAAAGAGAACTGTTTTATGTACAATGTAACTAGCACTGGAATAATAAATCATAACTGTGTATCTTTTATTTCTAAATGTGGAATATTTACCATAAATAATAGCCATAATCTAGGAAGCTCAGCCTTAAGCAAGCATTATTGATCTAAAATTTTAATGCCTTCACTTAGTTCTGTGCTGACTCAATACTAATTTAGAACATGTTCACTTCCATGTACATTTATCAAATATATAAACAACCCTATTATTCACTTCACAATTCTTATATTAAAAGTGTCTCATTCAAATATTAAACATGACTAGAAACCAGAGAAATATAAATTAAATGCAGGCTATGCTCACAAAAAGTAGAGACTCCAGGACTATGGAGAGCATGGTAGGGCAATGTGAAAAGCATCAGATCACCTGACACAGTTGACCACTGTGTCATCCTAGGAGTCATTTGTCTACTCAACTCTAAGCCTTGGCATTCTTACCTGAAAATGGGGGCAATAATAGCACCTGTTAGCTCTTGCTAGGTGGTTCAGTTGGTTGGAGTGTCATCCCATGCACCAAAAAGGCTGCGGGTTCAATATTTCTCTTCCTTCCTCTCTCTCTGAAATCAATGAACATAATCCTGGGTGAGGCTTAAAAAATAAAATATAAAACAATAGCACCTGTTAATGTTGTAATGATGATTAAATAGCAAAGTTCATGAGAAACTTAAAACAGTATCAACAAGAGAGTAAAAACTACTAGTTAATAAGTTATGATTATTGCCAAGTGTCATTTTGTATGTCTGAAAAATTCCAAATGTGTCTCTTCCACACATGTATAGCCTATAACCAGTACAGGCTTCAAGCCTATGGTCTCAGATTGCCTTGCACTTTACACCCCTTTTGGCTTCTCCCACCCCACTGCTTCTTCAACCCTTTAAGTGTCTATCAGACTTTTGGTCTTTTTTTTTTTCCTATTTCCTTTTGTTCCTCCTACTTGGAATTCCATCTCTGGCTTGAAGTTCACAGCAAAATTTTAATTTCACTAGATTTTATTATCAGCAAATCCCTAGATAGAACTTGCAGTGTCCTTCCACCTTTTCCACAGGGGAAGACCCATCCACTTGACCCTGTTCTGTCCTCTTGGATCCCCCACCCACTTGGCAAACTTTAGTTGCTTTCATCATAATCAGTAAATCATTTTAAAAGACAATATGAAACTCTATATGAAGAACTTAAATGTTCATCATCCCTTCTGACTCAGTAATTTCACTTTCAAAAAATGTACCAAATACAAAATCTATATATATAAAAGGCTAAGTGACCAACTGTCCATCCATCTGACCATCTGACCAACTGGCATATGATGCACACTGGCAATTTATAAATAAACTTTGACTTGCACATGTGTGATACATATAAAGCTCTTGCTGGCAGTGCCAATCACACACATGTGTTTCATTCTGTCATTGTGGAACATGAATCTGGTTGACACTTCTATTCTAGAGAAAGGGTGAATAGTGATATTAAAATATTTCTTCCCTAATTAATTTTCTTTCAATGTGCATGAATCTATGCACCAGGACACTAATATAGGAATAAAACCATAGCATATAACGTTTTTAATACAGACTTATTTATGATAGTGATAAATTGGAAACAAACTAATGGTCCTACAGTAGAGGAATGCTTAATTAACTTATGGCACATTCACACTAGGGAATATTCTGCAGCCATTAAAAAGAAAATCATAGCCCTGGCTGAGTTACTCATTTGGTTAGAACAGTGTCCTGATACACCAAGGGTGTAGGTTTGATATCTTGTAAAAGCACATACAAGAAGCAACGAATGAATGCACAACTAAATGGAACAGCAAATCAACATTTCTCTCTTTCTCTCTTCCTTTCTTTCTTAAAAATAATTAAATAGAAAAATTTTTAAAAAGAAAAATTAGCCGAGACCGGTTTGGCTCAATGGATAGAGCGTCAACTTGCAGACTGAAAGGTCCCAGGTTCGATTCCGGTTGGGGGCATGTACTTTGCTTGCGGGCACATCTCCGGGGGGCATGCAGGAGGCGGCTGATCGATGGCTTTCTCTCATCAATGTTTCTGACTTTCTATCTCTCTCCCTTCCTCTCTGTAAAAAATCAATAAAATATATTAAAAAATTAAAAAATAAAGAAAAATTATAAAAACTAGATAGCAACTCAGAGTAATGCTTATGAGTCAAGTGAAAAAGCCAGAGATATTACTATATATACTGTATAATTGCAATTATATAAAAATATGAGTGCTTATAAAAAGAAATAAGCAAATAGTCTAAAAGGGTAGTAACTATGTTAATGGTATTTAGTGGTCGTTCTCTTTTCTGTTGTTTTTTTTTTTACTTTCTGTAATATTATTACTCTGATTTACAATGAAAAAAATTTTCTTATAAATATAAATAATTACAAAGTCAAATTTAGATTCCAGAATATCTTGTACTTATCACTCAAATAATTTATATTTCAGGCTTAATTTCTCATGCTTGAAGGAGGTTTTAGAGAGAAATACTTTTCTTTCCAGATAGAGTAAAGAATGTAATTTAGTTTACTGAGGAAATTTTGATTTCTATGTAAAAGTAATGTTATAATTAGATAATGCACTTGCTCCTCTGTGAGCAGGGCATATGTTTTGAATTTTTTTTTATCATAAAATAGATTGAAGTTGAGCTATCCCCTCTCCTTTTTCTTGCTCTCTGTTCTTCTGATGATGAAGTATTTGTAGGGCTGAGAACTTGGGGTGGCATTCACAATCCCAGCCAAGCAAAGCACTGAGAGCTTGGCCAAATATTCAATCCAAACTGCGGACTTGAAGTATAATTAAATGTTTGTAGGTAATTCTGTACCAACCAGGTGAAGGACATTCACTGGAAGTGGAATAATGAATTATCTAGAATACCGTAAGATAACATTTTGTGTTTGTGTGTGTATGTATTTTAGGAAGGGGAATTACTAATATATAAAAGAATAAATATAGTTACAGCCAAAGTGTATGGGAGTATCTATACTAATAAAAAAGTAATATGCTAATTAGACCAGGAGACCTTCCAGAGACCTTCCAGACATCCTTTGGGACAAAGCCAGAGGCATGGCCAGGCTGCAAACCATCCCAGGCCCCTTGCCCAGGCTGGCCCCACCCCCTAAGGGGACCCCCTTCCCGATCCAGGACCTACCACAAGGCAGACCAGCCAGCCTCCACCTGTGCACCAGGCCTCTATCTATACTAATAAAAGGGTAATATACAAATTGGTCATGATGCACTCACAGTAATAACCTAACAGCAGGCTGCTTAGGGCAACAAAGGCCAGCAGGGAGGTTAGCGAGGGACAACCAAACTACTGAACAGCAGGCTGCATGGGGAGACCAGATCAGCAAGGGGGTGGGAGGGAGGATAGGCAGTGAGAGGCAACCAGGCCAGCAGAGGGGGTCAGTGAGGGGTGACCTGGCCAGCAGAGGGGGGCAATGAGGGGCAACCAGATTTTCAGGGGAGGCAGTTGGGGGTAACCAGGCCAGCAGGGGTAGGGAGCAGTTAGGGGTGATCAGACTGGCAGGCAGAGGTGGTTAAGGGTGATCAGACTGGTGGGGGGGGGCAGTTAGGGACCATCAGGCAGGCCAGCAGGTGGGCAGTTAGGAGCCAGCAGTCCCAAATTGTGAGAGGGATGTCTGACTGCTGGGGTCAGGCCTAAACTGGCAGTCAGGCTGAAACCAGTTTGGCTCAGTGGATAGAGCATCGGCCTGCGGACCAAAAGGTCCCAGGTTCGATTCCGGTCAAGGGCATGTACCTTGGTTGCAGGCACATCCCCAGTCGGGGGTGTGCAGGAGGCAGCTGATCGATGTTTCTAAATCTCTATCTCTCTCCCTTCTTCTCTGTAAAAAAAAAAAAAAATTATATATATATATATAAACTGGCAGTTGGACCTCCCCAAGAGGTCCCAGATTAGAGAGGGTGCAGGCTGGGCTGAGGAAACCCCTTCTCCCTGTGCACAAATTTCATGCACCGGGCCTCTAGTATAATAGTATCTTCTACATTGACTGCCCCCCTTCCATCCTACCATCCTATCTCTTTCCCAGATCTCTCAAAGCCACTGAAAGCATTGTTTATATGCATAGTCTCCCCTTCATTTCCAGTAAGAATCTATGGGTCTGCCTTCACCACTACATTGAAATTGCTCTAATTAAGGTCACAAATTAATAGTTGCATCTATTTTTTTCTTTTTCTTACTTGACTTTTCTGTAACCTGGATGCTGTGAACATTCCTTGCTCCATGAGACTTTTCCTCATGTAGCTTGCATTTTCCCACTATGCTGGTTTTCCTCCTGCTGTTCTAGGTGCACATTTTCATACTCCCTGCATGAGTTTCTCTTCCTCTTTCTGCCTTTATGTTGGTGTACCTTAACTTGCTATGACTTCTCCATCTCTACAGCTTTTCCTGGACAACTTTATGTATTTCTGTGATCTTTCTCCTACCTATCTACTGATGACTTACAGTATCTATAGCTCTATGCCAGACCTCTCCTCTAAGCTCCAGCCTTTTGTATGCCTAACTTCTGAGACAATCCTCTATGGATGTTCCATGGGAGTAACTCAACTCTGCATGTCCATTGCTGAATTTGTCTTAGCTCTCTTCTTCCAAACCATTACTCCTCTAATATTACTTCTCTCTAAGACAGAAACCAGCTGCCGTACTTGATGCCTTCCTTCTTTGCTCACATCTAATAAGTCACCACGTTTTCTTGATTCTACATCTTAACTATTTCTCTATTAATTACCTCTCTACATTGCCCTGGCCTAAGTTCAGGCCTTTGACATCACTCCTAAATTATTTCAATAGTCTCCTAACTTGTAGTGTCTCTGCCTCCACTCTGACTTCCTTCCAATGCCTCATACATCTATTAGCATCACAGTGATCCTGTCATTCCTCAAAATAGGTTAAGTGATTCTTCCTTACAGAAGAACTTCAAATAAGAAATGTAGAAAGAATGATGGAAATAACAAAAATCACCATTTAAATATTATAGTATTAATAGCTTAGGTAAATCCATGAATAAATGCTAAAATTAGGTGACAGAAATTAAGGAGAAACAGGACATTTTTATATAACGTCAAAGAATGCCCCCCCAAATATTTAATAACCACATAAAAAAAATAACTTTACAGTGGATAAACCTGGCATGCCCCACCTTACACAAGTAAATAAAGTTAACATCACCAATAATAAGCATTTTAACCATAAGTACTACTTGATATGATCCACTGAGAAGGGCAAATCACTTCTGTAATATTCTTGCCAATCTAATCATAAGGAAACTTCAAGCAAACCTAAGTTAAGACACATTCTACAAAATACTGACCATAACTTTTCAAATATGTGGAGTTGGGAAAAACAAAGGCTGAGAAACTGCCACAGAGTAGAGAATGCTAAAGACTTATTACAACTAGCCGAAACCGGTTTGGCTCAGTGGGTAGAGCAGACTGAAAGGTCCCAGGTTTGATTCCGGTCAAGAGCATGTACCTTGGTTGTGGGCACATCCCCAGTAGGCGGTGTGCAGGAGGCGGCTGATCGATGTTTCTTTCTCATTGATGTTTCTAACTGTCTATCTCTCTCCCTTCTTCTCTGTAAAAAGTCAATAAAATATATTTTTTTAAAAAAGACTTATTACAACTAAATGCAATGTGGTATTCTGGATTAAATCTTGGAACAGAAAAACAATTATTATGAAAAGTGGGAAAAATCTAAATAAAGTTTATAATTTAGTTGTTAATATTATACCAATGTGAATTTTCTAGTTTTGATAAATATATAAGTTGTTGATATTATAGGAAGCTGGGTAAACAGCATATAAGACTTTGTACTATTTTTGCAACTCTTATATAAGTCTAAAGTTATCTCTAATTAAAAAGTTTTAAGATTTAAGTATTTCCCTGGTACCTAAAAAATAAATTCCAATTTCTTTAGCATGACATATGATGTTCCTCATGATCTTTCCTACTTGTCCACTGCTATCTCCCGTCACTGCTCATAACACACCCAGTGTTTCAGCTATGCTAAACCTCCTACCTTGTATCATTATTTCTAAACATACACACAAATACACAGACACACACACATTCATATTCACTCACAATTCAAAACACCTGAGGCTCACAGACAATTGCCTAACTTTATTTTTAATGGACATGCAACTAAAATATTTATTCCCAACCAAGCCAGTTTGGCTCAGTGGATAGAGCATCAGCTCGTGGACTGAAAGGCCTTGGGTCCAAATCTGGTCAAGGGCACATACCTTAGTTCAGGCTTGATCCCTGGCCTTGGTCAGGGCAAGTGCGGGAGACAACCAATCAATGTATCTCTCTCACAACAATACTTCTCTCTCTGTCTCTCCCCCTCTCTTCCACTCTCTCTCTAAACACACACACACACACACACACCAAAAAAAAAAAAAAAAAAACCTATGGAAAAATATCCTCTGGTGAGGATTAACAAAAAATATATATATATATATATACACACACACACACACACACACACACACACACACACACTGATAATACTGATTCCCTATTTCCTAAACTGCTAGTCTTTATGGAATCACCATAATTCCAATCTACTTGCTGGGTCATCCAATTTATGACATATGACAAGTTATAGATAAGTCAAGGTAGTCAACTGAATTTTACCATTAACTTAATTAAAACTTTTGATGGGGAGTAATACCCCATAATGGTGTATGTTACACATGAAATTGAAGACTCTGAACTCAATCATCTCAATAGCAAACACTGCAAACAGTTCTCAAGAAGCCAAAAATGGGTACACTGATGCACATTTACAAAGTATATAGTTCTTATTTTGTCAGTCCCATCACAATCCTGTCCAAATCCTAAAGTGGACATGAATGCCACAGTGGAAAACTACTGATCCATGTGAAACAGTCTTGTCTAACTTTCTAATTTATTCACAAATAGGGATTTGATTCTTTTATTAGTAGTTAGGAAGGGTTGCACTAATATTCAGTAGTTAAAATGTGCCATCTAAACTTTTCATAACTTCCCATGAGGGAATAAATTTTTTGAAAATACTTCCAGTAGTTGAATGACTTTAAGAATACAGTGTCTGTGAAGATGGTAAATAAAATGACTCATAGATATATGCTTTGGCAAATAGTTGAAATAGCTTTTTTTAAAAGACAGGTGTTAGTCCTGCTCATTTGAAGTTTGTTGAGATTGGTTAGCTTTTCTATACAAGTATGCTGAAAATCTTTGAGTTCTAATGATTTGGGGGGTTTCCAAATCTTTTCATAAAAATGTCAAAGGCTGCCCTAACCAATGTAGCTCAGTGGATAGATGTTGGCCTACAGACGGAAGGGTCCCAGGTTCGATTCTGGTCAAGGACATGTACCTTGGTTGTGAGCACATCCCCATTAGGGGGCACATCCCCAGTAGGATGTGCAGGAGGCAGCTGATTGGTATTTCTCTCTCATTGATGTTTCTAACTCTCTATCCCTCTCCCTTCCTCTCTATAAAAAGTCAATAAAAATATATTTCTAAAAAAATGTCAAAAGCTAATGGCATGGTAGAGGATGTAGACAGATGGGCTTGAGGAAACTGAAAGGTTCTAAAATTTAAAAAATTAAAACACTAAATGGAATTTGGCCCCGCGGTGGGTCTCGCCCCCCCTCTCTCTTTCCCCCTCCCTCTTTTCCTCCCTCCCTCCCCTCCTACACCCTCCCTCTCTCTTTTCTTTTACCCCTTCCTCTCTCTCTCCCTCTCTCCTTTCTCTCTTGGTAGTAGAGGAAGAGGACCAACCTTATTTTATTTTATTTTTAAAGAATAGAAACTTGAAGTACCAGAAGAGGAAACTTCTTATTCAAGTGAGGGAAAGAGCTACTTACTAGAAGCCACAGAGGCAGACAAGCAATCATAGAGAGCTACAAAGGACTGCAATCCCATCAAAAGCTTTTATTCTTGGGGTGCTGGCGAGCACTGTGGAGCACTGCAATTCACAGGCAGGACCAGATGCAAAATTGCCTAGACAGAAAGAATAATAGCCACTACACAGAAGACTGGTGATGGACTCTCCTCTAGAAATCGTTTACAATCAGGTAAACAACTTTTTTCCTTGAGAGGACCATGTCTCAGGATTCCAATCTTTTGAAGTAAGAGCTACTTTTCTATCTCCCAAAGTTCTGAAGTAGATTTGTAGATATAAATGTGAAGGACTGGCAGTTCCCAAGCAGGTTCACATTTGTAGGCAAACACCCCAGAGATACTAAAGAAGGGATGAGGGGAAAATCAAATTCCTTCTCCAAGGGAGAGAACAACAGAGTACATGAAAACAGCAAATGTCTTAAAAGTAGAAAAATGGCCTTATGAACACATATATGTTGGGGGAATATGAAGAAAGATCAATGAAAGAAATAAATGGATAGACCAATAGTAATTAATCTACATTCATAGAAAAGTTTCCAGAAGAACATAACCAATGTATTAACAATGTTCATCTCTGACCACTGGGATTGTGGGTTGCTTTGTTTCTTCTTATTTTGCTTCTGTGGAGCATTTACTTTTTATAAGTCTCTGAGTTAACCTTGACCAATCATTGGAATTCCCAGCTCTAGGCAGCATCTGTTCTAGAAAAAAAGATTAAATCAAGTGACAAAATGTTTCTCCTGGAGCTAGAATTGTGTCACAGAATACTAAAGAGGGGACAAAGAAAAACAAACAGGTATCTGGCACTTTGCTGAATGATTTTATTAAAAAGAAGAAGAAATTTTTCATGCATATCTATAAAAACACTGATTTTTTTAACAATTACCTCCCAAATATTTCCATATTACCATTCTTTATTATTTAATCACTTTTTAAAATGAGACTATAAAAATTATAAATAATTTGCTTTCCTAGAAGTACAGCATTATATCTTATATTAATAAAATTCTAAATTAAAAAGAAAATTCTTACTTGCTTTAATTTAGAGTCGTTTGTTAACTTATATCTAAAATTAACTGAAATGAACAGTTTCTCTAATTTGCCCTCACTGACTTCAAACTCTCAAAAAATGTACAGCCCAGCCAGTGATGCTCAGTGGTTGAGTGTCGACCCATGAATCAGGAGGTCACGGTTCAATTCCAAGGCACATGTCCAGGTTTCAGGCTCAATCCCCAGTAGGGGTATGCAGAAAGCAGCTGATCAATGATTTTCTCTCATCATTGATGTTTATTTCTCTCTCTCCCCCTCTCTTTCCCTTTCTTTCTCTGAAATCAATAAAAACATATTTTAAAGAATGTATAATTAAAACAATGATCTCATGCAGAAATGGTAATATAAAGAATCACTTTGTGCTGAGACCGGTTTGGCTCAGTGGATAGAGCGTCGGCTTGCAGACTGAAAGGTCCCAGGTTCGATTCCGGTTGGGGGTATGTACCTTGCTTGCGGGCACATCTCCACTGTGGGGTGTGCAGGAGGCGGCTGATCGATGTCTCTCTCTCATCGATGTTTCTGACTTTCTATCTCCCTTCCTCTCTTGTAAAAAATCAATAAAATATATTTTTAAAAAAAGAATCACTTTGTGGTAAAATTATTGAGATCTTAAAGTAGGGTATGTGGTGAAACAGATATCCTATCTAATAAAAGAGTAATATGCAAATTGACCACACCTCCGCTACACCTACCAGCCACGCCCACCATCCAATCAGAGTGAGTATGCAAATTAACCCAAACAAGATGGCTACAGCCACAGAGAGAGCAGGAGAGAGGCTTGGGTTGCCCCTGGCAATGGAGGAAGCCAAGCTTTCCACAAACCCTGGCATGCCAGGCCTCCACTTAAGGCAACAAAGTTTCAATGGCTCTGCAAACAGAAGGTTTGGCTCTGCTCCAGGCTACAAAGTTTCAATTGTAGAAAATAAATAAATCCAGATACCAGGGCCTCCACTTGAGACACTGGGGGCATGGCCAGCCTGCAAACCACCACAGGCCCCATGCCCAGGCCACTCCATGCCCCAAGGGAACACCGACTCTAATCCAGGACACCCTTCAGCTCAAACCAGCTGGCCCCCACCCATGCACCAGGCCTCTATCCTATCTAATAAAAGAGTAATTGACCATCACTCCAACACACAAGATGACTGCCTCCATGTGGTCAAAAGAGAATGCCCCCTTGTGGACACAAGATGGGCAGCAGGGGAAGGCAGTTGGCAGGTACCAGGCCTGCAGGGGAGGGCATATGGGGGTGGACAAGCCTGCAGGGGAGGGCAGTTAGGGGTGACCAGGCCCACAGGGGAGGGCAGTTAGGGGCAAACAGGCTGACAGGGGAGCAGTTAGGCATCAATCAGGCTGGCAGGGGAATGGTTAAGGCATGATCAGGCTGGCAGGCAGAAGTGGTTAGTGGCAGTCAGGAAGGCAGGCAGGTGCGCAGTAGGGAGCCAGCAGTCCTGGGTTGATCCAAGTAGGATCAGGCCTAAACGGGCAGTCAGATATCCCTCAAGGGGTCCCAGATTGGAAAGGAAACAGGCTGGGCTGAAGAACAGCCCCCCCCCCCCATGCACAAATTTTGTGTACCGGGTCTCTAGTCTGTATATATAAAAGCCTAAGCAGCCATTACAACACGCACTGACCACCAGGGGGCAGATGCTTCCCCCAGCCCATAGGCCCCAATCACTGATGAGGCCTGCCGGCCAACTTCCTGGTCTCTCCCACAGCCAGCAGGCCCAAATTGCCCAATCGGGGCCAGGCCAGGGCTGAGATGGGGAATCGGGGCAGGGGGGGTGGTGGCACAGAAGAGGGAGGGAGAAGGGGAAGTGGGAAACCTGATTGGCCCTGATTGCCAGCCAGGCCTAGGGACCCCATCATGCATGAATTTTGTGCACCGGGACTCTAGTAACTAATAAGGGCTACAAGAACTATCATAGAGATAGTAAGGCCAAACACCATGACCTATAACTTAAAACAGGTAGCAGACCAACTTGATCCAACATGGTGACTAATTCTATGCCAAGTTAAGGCTAGCCTCATTATTCACTTGTAATATATTAGCATACTAAATAACATATCCTACAACACCAGGATCAGAAATGAAAAGTCCATATAAGGGTGCAACATGGTTGACAGGGGTCTTCCAAAATGTCCCCACCCCTTTCTGGAAAACTCCTGAATATTCCTCCTCCTTATTAAATGCCCTATTCCCTGATTAAATGAGCCTCAATAAAAGAATTAAATTGCCCTAAGGAAGAGCTGCTGTCTGAGGAGTCGGCACTCTCTGCCTCATTGCTTCACTAACAAACTCTCTTTCACTTTAAACTTTATGCTGGTTTGTCTTTGAATTCTTTCCTGTGGGAGGCCAAGGACCCATAGTGGGTCCCAGATCATGCAGTCCCTGAAACTCTGGAACCCTGTATCACCCTGATTCCTCACAGTGTGTCACGAGGACTTCTGAACAAAAAGCCCAACTCTAGCACTCAGAGGTGCTGGCTCATGAGTATTCGCAACCTGGCAATAGGGAGCAGATACCATATACCCACTGTCTTAATAATTCACATGTTATGGCAAATGTGCAAACTGTTTGTCTCCCATCAGTTACAGGAAACTTGATAGTTCTGAAATACATGATGACTTCTTTTCTTGAAATAGACCTTAAAGAGGTTGTATATTTCAAGTGGATATTAATAAACCCATAACTTTAAATAAATTTTTCCTTAATGTCTCTTTAATTTCAACTGCCAGTGGCCTCAGCATCAGTCTTTGTCCAGTGTAAACCTGCAAGCTTTTAATTTACATTCATTTTTAAAGCAAGAGCCAAGAATAAGTAGCAAATGGTAAATCAATGAATCAATAAATCAGTGAATCAAGAATATAAATACTTCTGCCCTGGCTGGGTGGTTCAGTTGGTTGGGGCATTATCCCATACACCAAAAGGTTACCAGTTCAATTCCTGGTCAGGACACATACCTAGGTTGTGGGTTTGATCCCAGGTAGGAGTGAGATGTGAGTAACCAATTAATGTTTCTCTCTTTTTCTCCCCCCCCCCCTCTCTCTCCAAAATCAATAAAAGTATATCCTCGGTTGAGGATTATAAAAAAGAACATAAATTCTTCTACAAAAAGAGTATCTGGATCTAAATATTATCTAGTTATGTCTGAAGCAAGGCTCAGGAATTCCAACATGTTAAATATTTAAGAGTACTGTACTTGCAGAAACTCTGCTCCCAAGTCCTCAGTGATGTGGGTGCTGCCTCCATGTGTCCCTGTTAAAATATTTATTATAAAAGCTAGAACAGAGACAGATCTTTTATTAAATAGACTAGAGGCCTGTTGCACAAATTCATGAATGGGTGTGGTCCAGCCGGCCCGCCCCAATTGGAGTGGAGGGGGGCTGATCAGGGGCAGGACCAGCCAGGGGGAGGGCCCAGAAGTGTTTGGCCGGCTGGCCCCACCCCCTGGTCGAACTTGCAGTTGAAGTCACAGTTGAGGGGACAATTTGCATATTAGCCTTTTATTATATAGGATATGATAATAAAAATATAAATAGCTTCAATAGGTTAGCACCCAAATCCCTGTACAATGCACTGAGAGAAACATCTAGAATTCAGAGCAGGAGGCAAAGCCATCACATGCTCAATTTTTTTTCCTCAGATCTAATTTTAAAAACTTTAGTACAAGCTCACTCCAAGGAAAAATTGTATTAAGCACAGACTCCTTTATTTTCTGCCAATGAACACAATAGCCATGAACAGCTGATAAAGTAATCTCTGCAAAAGGGTGCTAGCAATGAGTTTCAACTCCAAATTTCAATACCACCCTATTCAAGAATGCACTTATGGGTTTGTTGCCACTGCACTAGGCTAATATGTAGATGACTTAGTTCTATCCTTTTATTGTCTTACTTAGTAGAAATGTTGAGAAAATGTGCTCCACCTGCCAGAAAGAAAAAAAAAGTCGTACACATCCATTCAGGAAATGAATGCAATGAGAGGTAATACAGGTATTTCTGGGAAAGTATCAAAAATCCTTAACAAAAGAAGTTCTTAGCACCAACAAGCTGAGTGTTTTTTTAAACTGGGTGTGTTAAAGGCTCACAGCAGAATTTTCAAATGCCATCAGCTAAGGGTCTCTCATACTCCTTCAATGCCCATTGAAAATGATCCTGTGCTGGGGCCATGTTCAGGGAATTTCTTATTGAGTCTCACTTCATTCAATCTCAAGATAGTGACCCAGGGCATTGCATCTATTACAAATGTCTCCACTCTAGTCCTAAAGTTAGTAAACCTATAGACAGAACCACATACATAATATGCAAGGTCCAATGCAAAAGTAAATTCTTAATTTTTAACATATTCTAGACAGCAAAAGCAGAGCATTAAAACAATTACTGGATTCTTTGAAGCAGAAGTCCCTACATCACTGCATAGACCACATACCCATAGAAATGTGATGCAATCAGTGCCACAAATACTGGCCACACTGCTCTCCATGAATCCATTGTGATTGCCCTGATTTTGCTCCATTCTCAGTAAACTAACATAATCTGTGTGTGTGTGTGTGTGTGTGTGTGTGTGTGTGTGTGTGTGTGTGAGAGAGAGAGAGAGAGAGAGAGAGAGAGAGAGAGAGAGAGACCCTAGGGAATACATTTT
Source organism: Lasiurus cinereus (assembly GCA_011751065.1). Lineage (NCBI taxonomy): Eukaryota > Metazoa > Chordata > Mammalia > Chiroptera > Vespertilionidae > Lasiurus > Lasiurus cinereus. The sequence goes on from JAAGEH010000021.1 coordinate 3,794,770, forward strand.
GAAAAGAAAAAAAAGCAGAGGATACTGACTCTCATTTACTGGGTCTCATTAAGCTCACTGTGAGGTTTCTTTAGGCCAGCGATTTTCAACCAGCATGCCACAAGAATTTTTAAAACATTCAATACTCAACTATTTAGTGGCACTGACCAATGGTTCTCAACCTTTCTACTGTTTTCCAATGGTGTTAGGCTCCCAACCTGTGGGCCGCAACCCACAAGTTGAGAACTGCTAGCAGGGTCACCTATCGGAAAACACAGACATTTATATCACAATTCATTAACAGTAGCAAAATTATAGTTATGAAGTAGCAACAAAAATAATTTTATGGTTGGTGGTCACCACAATGTAAGGAACTGTATTAAAGGATCATGGCATTAGAAAGGTTAAGAACCACTGGCTTACATGGTCAAATTTAAAAAATAAATAAATAAAAGACACGCCCTAATCTGTTTGGTGTTAGCCTTCGGACTGAAAAGTCCCAGGTTCAATTCCCGTCAAGGGCATGTATCTTGGTTGCAGGCACATCCCCAGTAGAGAGTGTGCAGGAGGCAGCTGTTTGATTTTTCTCTCTCACCCATGTTTCTAACTCTCTATCCCTCTCCCTTACTCTATGTAAAAAGTCAATAAAATATATTTAAAAATATAAATAAATAAAAATTTTAAAAAAGACAAAGCCAACACATTGATAACTCTCCAGTGTGAATGCATCATAAATATACCTAATTTTTTGTCAGATCAGCAAAAAAAGGTAATAATATTTTTTGGTGTGCCACAGAACTTTAGTAACTAGTTTATGTGTGCCATGAGATAAAAAGAGTTGAAAATCACTGCTTTGGGCTTTGGACTCAAGGGACAAAGCACAGGATGCTCACCTCTACATCCTTGCTGTAAATTATTTTCCAAATATAAAATATTGCCTTAAGCATAATATCAAATGCTCACATTCATAATACAAAAGGAGTATTGAAAAGAAAAATGTCAGCATTCTTACTTAGTAGTAAGAAAGCTGCATGGAAGTTAGGCATAAAATATGAAATATTAAGTGCTAGAACTACTTCCACTGATATTAATAATTAGCATTCTGCATTTAATCAGCTGTGATTAATACATGATTTGTTTAAATTAGTGCTACGGCATAATAGATTCAGAGTTATTATAAATAATGTAAGGCTGTTTACTATTAATATTTTCTCTTAAACATGAATTAGCTGAAGATGTTGAAGAAGATCCCGCAGACCTGATTTTTAAAGACCTATCTTAGAGCAGCATCCCCAGAACATTGCTCGGGGAAGCTCTCTTAGAGTAAATAAATACAAAAAAGCAAAGAGCTGGAGAGAAAGAATGCAAAGCAAGTGGACATTCAAGGTTAATTTTTGGCCCAATTCGTGGCTTTATCACGCACAGCTAGTGCCACCTAGAGAAACAAAAGTGGAAAATTGTGTGGACAGCAAATAGGCTATTTCTGCAACAATTGAATGGGATCAAACTTCACAAAGGAACTTCAGCATCTGAGCAGGAAACTGTCTTCTTTGTTCAGTAAATAAAGAGAACTGCCCTAATGCACCTCAGCACTGAGCAACTAAAGACTTTTTAGAAGTAGATGCTGATTTAGGATCTACGGCTGCTCCTAAGCCTATGGTAAGAGAACAAAAGTAAAACAAGCACCATTCTACCAGAGAGGGAATGAGTATTGAGACATTAGCTTTAACCACATTACTTGTCCTTTTCTTCTCGAAATTGTTAATGGGCATTAAAAATTATTTGGGGAACATCTACTTTCTGCCAGGTACTTGACAATAAAATGTTCACTCTGTCCTATTATTTATATGCATCTGTGTGATTTCTTCCAATTATGAAGAATACACACAGATGCATATAAATAATACAATCCAGCATAGTAAGGATTGAGTGCCATAAGACTGTTGGGGTTGCCAAACAGGAGATAACTGAGGCTGCAAAGTGAAATAAATGTTTATTTAGGGTCATATTAGAATTTGAACCCAGGAGTCACAGCTTCAGGATAAGCCCGACATAAGTGCCTGAAAAGACAAGGAAAGCCAGAGCTTTGAAGGGCATAAATCACATGTACCATTCCCATCTGGTCCTCATGTGCCCATACAGGGTTCTGGCTAGATTGCTGGGGCTGGCCAGGTCCATGATGGGAAGGAGGTCTAGGCTTGGCTCTCTCAAGGTGAGGAATGCATTTTTGGTCCTTGTGCCGTGGTGAGGAGGAAGCAACATTCTGGGTGTGACTTCACAGCAGGCTTAAAACTTTAACAAAGTTTGGGTTTCAAGGTTAATTCAAGAGTTATAGCACTGGTTGCCCAGGCCTGAGGACCCATGATCCCCACAGGGTGGCCATGGAAATCCCTGATGTTTGCCTGGGGGGTACCTACAGCTGATCACCAGGCGATGGGCTGGAGGGGAAATTTGTGATGGCTGCACAGAAGACACTGGACCCATAAATATGCTAGCCCTAAAGGCAGTTTCAGGCACCAAACAACAGCCTAATACAGCCCCCTCCATACCCAACAAGAAGTAGTGGCTGCATCTGTGAAAAGGACAGCAGAACTCTCATCTGGTTCTGCTGCACGAAGGCGAACCCCAGCAGTGCCCTAACTGTGGAAGCTATGCCCCACCCGTTGGTCCCCTGACCCCCGACACTAACTCATTCAAAATGTGCTGTAAAGTGTCTTGTTTCCAATAAAGACTAGCCATTGTTTTGGCTCCTTCTCCCCATCCCCTGGTTGGGTCACAGCCCTTCTGCCAGGGAAGTGGAAGGAGACATGAGTAGCCACAAGCATATAGGAGAGACTTTATTGAAGATAAAGTAGCCATTGCTAACACAGGAGCCATCAGACAAAGCAGTTCTTCAAAGTAGCCCCCACAAAGCAGCCGCGCACAGGCTGGTCAGCAACACATCTTTCTACCAACTTAGATAAAACAGGCTTCTTCCCAAATAGATACATCAGTATTTGAGTTATAGAAAGGTATGCCTGTGCAGAGTATACCAGTAAAACTGCTGTGTCATTGCCTTTGCACTTGCGTGTGGCAAATGGGCCTTGAACATCTGATGGACTCTGGTCAGGGTCCCTATCTCTCCAACAAAGAGTTTATAAGTTTGTGGTTCAGACATACATAAGGCCAATCTCTTCAGTGCCTCCCAGCTGCATTTCCATTTTGTTCTCTTGACATAAATTACAATTTGGTAATGTCCATTCTCAGGGCTGAGATAAGAGCTCTAGTGTATAGAGGAGGGAGAAGGTATTCTAGGTGTGGAGATCAGAGAAAGCTTCATGGAGCATTGGTACACATGTGAGCGGAACTTTGAAGAAAGAGTTTGATTTGGAAATAAAGAGATTGGAACAGAGTGGCAAAGTGGGAAATACAATTTGTGAATGAAGAATAGCAAATAGCTCATAAAGAAGGCAGAGAGGCACATAGGTGAAAGGTATGATACCCCAGAGCCAGAGCATACAGCATCTCCTCAGAGCAAATAATGCCTGCCAGGTGCCTGGCACTGGTTCACAGCTTTCTACAGATCACCTCAAGTCATCCTCAGAATAGTATTCCCAAGCAGGAGCCATACTTAATATCTCAATTTTACAGATAAGGGGCTGAAGTGCAGCGAAGTTATGTAATGACTGAGGTCATGTCCACAGCCAATGATGTTTGAACAACACTCAGAACCACCATCCTCTATTGCCTGATAGTAAGGAGTCTGGACTAGTTCTCTCTAAGATGAAAAAAGGTGGACCAATCGTTACTGTTTTTTAAAAGTAAACAGAAGTTTCCAGGAAAAAGGAAATAAAGCTCATTATAGATAACTCAAGAGATAAAGCAAAAAGACAGGGGGAAATACAATTTTACTTCCTAGAGACAAATACTATTAACATTTTATTGTTTTATTCCAGTGTGTTTTAAAACCTCGTAAAAACAATTAGGGTATAAAAGAGAGTTTGGGCTGAAAAGAAACATCCCCGCTTCCCAGCCCCCACGCCTCTTTCTCGATTTGACAATTGAAGGCAAAACTCTATTGATTTCAGGTGTATCACCCCTCCTTTTCATGTTTGACAGTTACAGTATTGCTTTAAAGACTACTATTGGTTATCTTTATTATTTTAGATAATATAATAGTCCTCTAATTTTTCTAGCAATGTTAGTTGGTTCATCATTCCCTTTACAAAAATGAGAGATTAACACCTCTTACCTGCCTTCAATTGCCATCTCTGACCTTCTACAATTGTACGTTCACTTTTACAGGAAGTCCTCAGACTGTGAACATTTCTATTTGCTGCTGCCATGTTCAAGCCTTCTATTCTTTGTATTTCGGTTGGCTTTAAGAGGTAAAAAAATAAATAAATAAATAAATAAATAAATCAATAAGCAGCATTTACATTAATCTGACCAAATATTTTTTACTGCAAGGCCAAGTATAAAACTATGATTTTAAAAAATGATCCTGGCATCAAGGTGAAGTGGGTTATATTACATTCTATCAATTGTACTGAAAATCTTTACATATTTATTGTGCTTTAAATTTGAATCACAACAGTTTGGAATCTAGCCTGGATTTCATTTGGGGGCAGGGATAGAATTGCCTGTTTCTGCAGCCTCCTGTACTCCTGTTTGAAGCTGGAATGTTTGTGCTCCAGGCCTGTGGCATGGCTCTTACCCTGGGTCTTCCCTCACTACCTTCTAGGATTGGACCCACTGCTCCCTCTTGCCCTCTTTGAGTGGATCCTGCCTCTTTTTTTAATTCCTCCCTTGCTTTTCTAGAGTATATTCATCATGAAACTCCCTAAGAAGGATTATGCTTGCTGATCCTATGAATTTCTGAGAATGTCTTATCTTGCTGTATTACTCAGATTCCAAATAGGAAAAGTGAAATCACTATAAACATTTAAAGAAAGGAAATGTAGTGGAGAACATTGAGTGCATAAATAATGGAAGAACTAAAACCAAACAAGGAAAAAGGCAACCTGTGTATTACTGATGGTGGACATTTACAACCATCCTTGGTCTGGAGGGACCAAGCAAGAAGTGGAGTTAGCAGATCCCAGCCCTGGCCAGGCCACGCAGGAGAAACCGGAGCCACAGAGAACACACAGCAAAGGTCAGATTCCACAAGAGGGGTGAAGACAGGAAGAACTGGGGGAAATTAGATCCTAGTTTCTTCATTCCTCCTGCACTCTCACTGTTTGAACCCAGACAGAAGCCTATACAGGAGCCTGGGACCTGCAGCCTACAGTGCCAGTTCCCAGAATACAGAACAGAGAAGGGAAAGGCAAGGGATCCATCTCAGGGCAAACTTCTCCCCTTACTCACACCTAATGTGTATCTTAACTGGTATGCTTAGCTGGTACAAAATTGTAGATCCTCAATTTTATTTCTTCAGAGCTTTGAAGGCTTCATTTCCTGACATCCAGAGTCTCATGTCAGCCGGATTCTTTTTCCATGGTTTGTCTTCTCTTCAGCCCATCGAACCACCAGACAGTGTGAGTCTCAAGCTTTCTATTCCAAGCAACACCTCACTCCCATCAACGTCCTGTACTTCTTATTCCCCCTCTACCCATGGAGCCTGTGATGCCACTTTGCCCCGGAACAGAGATAGGAAGCTTTTGAGCCATTCAAACATCTGGCATCGAGGAGAACTGCCCTCAGGAATCCCTAGGAGGATGCACTAACTTGCCCGTGGGCCACCAAATTACTCATGCCCACAGGAGACCCTCCTCATATAAGGTGTTGAACAAATGTGTTCAGTATATAAATGAAACCACCTGGAGATAAGAGACCTACAGGACTCTCACCTCAGTGCCTTGTTTATCCCGATACCACCAGAAACCCAAACTGTCCAGATTCTTCATCAACATATCCCTAGTATGACCCAGATCTACCCTAATCTGATCCTATTCCCCACTTTCCATCATGACCCCTGGAACACATGATATGTCTATAATAATAAAAGCATCATATGCTAATTAGACCTGACATTCTAACCAACAACCTTCTGGATGAAGCCAGGGCTGCAAGGGAAGTGGGTGCCAGTAGCCAGGGGAAGGAAGGCTACTCTTGCACAAATTTCATGCATTGGGCCTCTAGTCACCTATAAAATTCCTTCCTCTTTCTAAAACCCCAGCAACATTTAAATCAGACATTACCTTCTTAGGTCTATCATTTATCACCTTACCTCCTACCACTACCATCACTTTCCCTAATTCCTTAACTATGCTAACATCTACTGTGTTCATTTTATATTGCTACCCTAACAAATTATCAAACCTTACTGCCTTAAAACTATATGAATTTATCATCTTATGTCTTGGAGCCTAAACTGGTTCCAGCAGGGCTACATTCCTAGAGGTGCTGCCTTGAAGGATCAGGGATCTGTTTCTAGCTCCTGGAGCTGCCCATATTTTTTGGCCCCTGACACACATCACTCCAACCTCTATCTTCATTATCACCTCTCCTTCTCTGATGCCGATGCTATTACCTCACTCTTACAAGGACATTGTAACTAAATACTCCTTAATCCAGGAGAAGTTTCCCATCTGAAGGTCCTTAATGTAATCATATGTACAAAGTCCATTTGCCATAAAGGTAACATGCCACAGGCTCTGTGAATTAGAACATGGGCATTTTCAGGGGCTATTATTGTACTTACCACACCTGCCTTCTCCTCCACTCCTAGTCCTGCCACCATTCTCAGTGCATCCAGTGAAAGATCCAGCCAATACCTAGATATCTCCGATCTTTATCACTTAGAATCACCTTTTTCTACCATATCTTAGTCTTCTATTCCATGTCAGACTCATGACCTTGCCATTACCTATAACCACACTTCTTTCAATTCCTTCAAAATCTAAATTTCAAATATCCTTATTTTTCTAGTTCCTCATTTTATTGAAATCAGCAATTCTAGCAACTATACAAATTCAAAAACTCCCAACCCATTAGCTATTTCAGTTCTTTTTATTTTTATTTTTCAAGTTTCTTTTATCCTTCTCACATCCATCCTGACCCAGCCTATATCCTATGGTCCATCAATCTAAACTTTCCCATGAAAACTCAATTTGCTTGTCCTTTATACCTGCCTATAAACTCACCTAGAAAAGTCCATCTCTGATTCAATCTAATCTAGTAATTTTAATTCCTTCAGGGAAGAAATGGGGAAAGGGCAGGGTCAACCTTCTGAAACTATTACACAATATAATAAATATAAGATGACCAACAACTAGTAATGTCCACTCATCATAGAATTCAATAAGCCATAGCTATTATGAAAAGATTCTTTTGGCCTACTTTTTTTTGTTATTGTTAAAATAGTATGATCTTAATAACTAACACCATTGTTTTTTCACCATTGTTATCTTTTTCTTAAAGATTCATGTGGGTCCCACACTTTTAGATTCTGATCATGTGGCCCAGCACAGAAGTGTCTGGATGATGAGCAAATTTATGTTCCAGTAAATCTAAATAATCTCAAAAAAAATTCCTTTTTTTTTACCCAAGAATATTTTCACTATTTTTAAGCTATCAGTGCATTCGATGCTTGAAACGGACATATAAAATGAAATAAAATGAATGCTTTCTGCCCATAAGCATTTATGTACCAAAAAGACAAGTAAGGCAAGATGTAAAACACAGAAGATAAAAATGAAAATAGTGTTGGGTCTGCTATTTGACAAGAACACTTTGAAACATGGCACATGAGCTTCATTGGGGACTGATAAAGTAATTCACTCAGAAAAATAATATAACGTATATTAATAGAGTAATAAGCTCAAAACCATCAGTTATAAACCACTAAAGAAGACGGCTAAAATGAGACACTAATCCAACCTGCTATGGAGGTAAGGGAGGGGAATGAAATATTAATAAAAGCAGATTATAAATAAAATGTAGGAGAGAATCCAAGATGGCGGCATAGGTAAACACCTACACTGCTGCCTCGCACAACCATTTCAAAACTACAACTAAAAGACAGAGTGGACATCATCCAGAACCACAGGAAAGCTGGCTGAATGGAAATTCTACAACTAGAAGAAAAGAGAGGGGCTCACGGAGACCCAGAGGAGCTGCAAAAAGCTGAGGTTCGGAGACGCACGCGCGTGGAGAGAGTGGGTGCCACAGTACCTGGCAGGCTTTCTCTGGCAGAAGGGAAATGGAGACTCTCAAAGGCATTGAACCCCTTATCCTATGACACTAAACCCCAGATCCAGTCGAAACTCATACAGGGGAAGTTTGGACTGTGAAAAGGGAGAGGTGCACGGAAATTTAGGGGAGTCGCAAAAGATCAGAGGTCTGGTGGCGCACACAGCACTGCGCGCAGTGGACAAACTGCTGATTGTGCCACTGGCTTTCGCGAGTTGGGGGAGACAGACCCTCCCAACTGTGCCACTTCTGACTCCACTAAGCCCCAGTTTCGGGTGAAACCCTGGGGACCCAGACTCTAGTGGTCCCGGAGTGCAGGGGAACCGGAAAGGCAGCCAGTCACGTGAGACTTGGGGGCCATGGTGGGCGGGGCCGACTGGAAGGCAAGGTGGTCCCTTAAGCACTGAGACTTCACCCATCCCAATCTCAACAGAGAGGCCCTTGCGGTGTTGCAAGTCTGGTATCATAAGGCTGAATCCAACACAGAAGTTCTCCTGGCATAGTGAAAATACCGAGACAAGGGAAGGGATCACAAACAAAAGAAATGGAGGGAAAAAAATGACTGGATATAGAGTTCAAAACCACTTTTATAAGGTTTTTCAAGAATATCCTAGAAAAGTTGGATAAAGTTAGCAAGACTCAAGAGGAGATGAAAAAGAACCAACTAGAGATGCAAAAGATCCAACTAGAGATGGAAAAGGACCAACTAGAGATAGAAAAGGTCCAACTAGAGATGATAAAGGACTAACTAGAAATTAAACATACACTGACTGAAATAAAAAATATTATACCGAGTCCTAATAGCAGACTAGAGAAAGGCAAGAATCAAGTCAAAAATTTGAAATATAAAGAATCAGAAAACACTCAACTGGAAAAGCAAGAAGAAAAAAGAATGCAAAAATGTGAAGATAATGTAAGGAGCCTTCAAGCATACCAACATCAGAATTGTGGGGGTGCCAGAAGAGAGAGAGCAAGATACTGAAAACCTATTGAAGGAAATAATGACTGAAAACTTCCCACAACTGGTAAAAGAAATAGACCTACAAGTTCAGGAAGCACACAGAACCCCATATAAAAGGAATCCAAAGAGGACCACACCAGGTGTTCTGCTGTCTGGTCTTTACATGTGGGGTACAAACTTTTATATCTCTTACGTGCACATCTCTTTTAAGGGCGTTCACACTTCATTCCACTCTCTAATATGTCACACCTAATTTCTTATTTTATATTTGTATTCTATCCTTATTATTATTACTATAACAGTGCCTTTGTATTATAATTTGATATCTGGTATTGTGATTCCTCCAACTTTCTCAAGATTGCTGTGGCTATTTAGGGTCTTTTTTTGGTTTCATATAAAGACAATGGAATACTACAGAGCTATAAAAAGAAGCTCACTGAGAACATATCTGCAACAGCATGAATGAACCTGGACACTATTATGCTAAAAGTAATAAGCCAGTCAGAAAAAGATAAGTATCACATGATCTCTTCATATGTGGAATCTAATGAACAAAATAAACTGATGAACAAAATAGATCCAGAGACATGGAAGCATGGAACTGTCGAAACTCAGTGGGAGGGTGGGAAAGGTGGGTGGGTGGGAAGAGATCAACCAAAGAACTTGTATGCATATATGCATAACCCATGGGCACAGACAATAAGGTAATGAAAGCCTGGGGTGGACTAGAAGAGGTTAATGGAGGAAAAAGGGGGACATATGTAATACTTTCAACAATAAAAATTTTAAAAAATAAAAGTGATAAAATGGGGATCAATGTTGACTCTTAATATCTATGATAAAAATAATGGAGTGATTAATTAATGTGTATCTACTCAGCTCAGAAACTTCATTCATGAATGTTATGTCACTTCATCCTCATAGGAACCCCATGAGACATGTATCATAACCTTTATCTTATAGATGATGTAATCAGCTCAGCTGCCATAACAAAATACCACACATTGTGTGCCTTAAGCACTCCTGAGAAAGAAGAATAAAGTAGGTGGGATCTCAATACCAGACTTCAAGCTATATTACAAAGCCACTATTCTCAAAACAGCCTGGTACTGGCACAATAACAGACATAGACCAATGGAATAGATAGAGAATCCAGATATCTACCCAAACCACTATGCTCAATTAATATTTGACAAAGGAGGCATGAACATACAATGGAGTCAAGACAGCCTCTTCAATAAATGGTGTTGGGAAAATTGGACAGATACATGCAAAAAAATGAAACTAGACTACCAACTTACACCATATACAAAAATAAACTCCAAATGGATACAGGACTTAAACATAAGATGGAAAACCATAAAAATACTAGAGGAATCCACAGGCAGCACAATCTCAGATATATGCCGAAAGAACTTCTTCACTGATACTGCTCCAAGGGCAATGGAAGCTAAAGAAAAAATAAACAAATGGGACTACATCAAAATAAAAAGCTTTTGCACAGCAAAGGAAACCATCAACAAAACAACAGAAATTTATTTTCCCACAGTTCTGGAAGCGAAAATCCAAGATAAAGGTGCCATCAGGTGCTTGGTGCTACCTCTTTTCCTGGTTTATAGACAGCTACCTACTGATTGTCCTCAGATGAAGGTGAGTGAAAGAAAAGAGAGATCTGGAGTTTACTCTTCTTCTGATAAGGAGATTAGCCCTATCAGATTAAGACCCTACCCTTTTGACCTTATTTAACTCTACCTCCTTAAAGGCCCAATTTTCAAATACAGTCACCTTGGGAGTTAGAGCATCAACATATGATTTTTGCAGAGACACAATTTAGCCTCTACCATATGAGAAACTCAAGATTCACTCTCCACACTTCCCCCACCCTGCCATAGCCTGCAAGGCTGACCTCTGGGAACTGCATCATCCCACCTCCCTCTGGCTTAGCGTGGAGTCCAGCCATTGGGAGGCAATAACAGGTGACTAGAAGGTGAGACGTTGGACTATTTGTACCCCTAGCTCCCATCCTGCCACACCATCAGCTTAATGGTGGTCACAGTTCCTGATTGGTGATCCCTCTCCTACACCTGCAGCTCTTGCCAACATCTCCTGACCATTCCTTCCCCTGTTCCTCTAGGCCCAGAGTGGTAACAGCTTCACATGTTGTAATTCCAGGACGCTTGACTATCCCCATGTGCTTTGTTTTCCCAGCACACACATTTTTAAAGAGTGCCTTCATTAAACTCTTCAATCGCCCCTTTTTAATGTGCCATCTGTTTCCTACCAGATGTTAATACAGTAAGTATTACCCAGGAGCAAAAAAAGGATTCTGAAATGGATCACATATTTGAAGAGAACACAAATAACCTCTTTTCCAGACATGAGTTGCATCACAATCATTCAGATTATTTCTGGTAGTGGCAAGGGATGAAGCATAAATCCTGAGAAAGGAGCTGGGAGATAGTGTTATTCTTTGTTTCTATTATAGTCTTTATTTTAAGGTCCTTATTATAGACTGTTTTAAGGTCTATTTTGCCTGATATATAATTGCTACTCCAGCTTTTGTTGTTTCCATTTGTATGAAATACAGTGGTACCTCGAGATACGAGTTTAATTCGTTCTGTAACCTTGCTCATATATCAAGTTGCTCGTATCTCAAAGCAAATTTCCCCATTGAAATAAATTGAAATGCTGTTAATCCATTCCAGCCCCCAAAATGCCACCCCAGTTGTTCTTGTTATGTGTTTTTGAATAAGAAAAATGTATTTATAAATGACAAATATTGTATAAAAACATAATAAAAGAGAATGTAAAGGAATAAACTGGTTTTATAAAGTGTATTTGCCTACTCGTTACACTCTTAATGCTACACTTTATCCCTAAACTGAATGTAACTTAACTAATCTTCACTGAACTTAATTGCTACTGGTCTTTGCATTTTTGGCCGATTTCAAAAAAAAACACGTGTCCAACGAGGTTTGCCTCTTCCTCCCTTTCAGAATGTTTCTGAAATGGGTGAGGCAAGTTTCATTGAACAGCTCCAATGCATGACCAGTAGCAACTTTTTCAGGATGTTTCTTTTCCACGAAGTATAACACCCTCTCCCACATTCCTAAGATCTCCTTTATCTCACTTGTAGAGATCTCCTCCATCTCGGGCTCCTCCTCGAAACCAATTTCTTGGAGAACCTCCGCATGTTGCTGAGACTGCAACTCTTGTAACTCCTCTGTGGTGAGTTCCAGAGAGTGCTCCTCGACGAGCTCATTCACGTCTCTCTCATCCACCTCCAGGCCCATGGATTTTCCCAGAGACACTATCTCCTCCTCCACTGGCACCTCGGGTTCGAATCCTTCGAAGGTTCTTTTGGCTACGGCCTCAGGCCACAGCTTCTTCCATGCAGAAGTCAAAGTCCTCGTTCTAACACCCAGCCAGGCCTGATCAATAATTCTGAGGCATATCACCATGTTAAAGTGGTTCTTCCAGAACTCTCGAAGGGTGAGGTTTGTGTTCTCCATCACCTCAAAGCAGCGCCGGAACAGGTGCTTGATGTACAGCTTTTTAAAATTAGAAATCACCTCCTGATCCATGGGCTGCAGGATAGGAGTGGTGTTGGAAGGTAGGTAGACAACCTTTATAAACTTAAACTCTTCAAGGAGTTCATCTTCAAGGTTTGGTGGGTGAGCAGGAACATTGTCGAGGACAAGGAGGGCTTGCATGGTTAGGTTGTTTTCCTGTAGATATTTCTTAACAGAAGGGCTGAAAACCAGGTTTACCCACTCCACAAAGAACTGCCTGGTGACCCATGCTTTTGGGTTTGCCCTCCACATAACTTACAGTTTATCTTTTAAAACCTTATGTGACTTAAAGACTCTGGGGTTTTCCGAATGGTATATGAGCAGAGGCTTGATCTTGCAGTCGCCACTCGCATTGGCGCACAGTGAGAGAGTTAGCCTATCCTTCATGGGTTTGTGGCCTGGCATCGCCTTCTCCTCTGCTGTTATATAAGTCATATTCGGCATCTTCCAGAAAAGCCCTGTCTCATCACAGTTGAAGACTTGCTGGGGGATATATCCTTTGGCTTCTATCAGTTGGGAAAAAGTTTTGAGGTAATCCTCAGCTGCCTTCACATCCGAACTTGCTGCCTCACCATGCCTGACGATGGAGTGAATGCCAGACCTTTTCCCGAAGTTATCAAACCAGCCTCTACTGGCTTTAAATGAGTCTTTCAATGCTTCATCCATGGAGGTGCTCAGGGTCTGCTCCAGCAAATCACCGTAAATCGCTCGCGCCTTCTCGAATATGATGCCCTGTGTTAATGTATCTCCTTTAAGCTGCTTCTCCGTCATCCACACCATCAGTAGATTCTCCATCTTTTCATGGAGAGAGCTATGGAGCTTAGAAATTATTGTAACGCCCTTAGCTGGCGTTATACCCTTTATCGACTCCTTCTGTTTAAGCACAGTGCATATCGTTGAAGTACTACGCCCGTAATGCCTCGCCAAGTCAGCCACTCGCACACCTTGCTCATATTTTTCTATGATTTCATGCTTTAATTCAATAGACATCATCCTCTTCTGAGCACTGACCTTTCCACTCGCTTTCTTCGGACCCATGGTTATAAAAAGAAATGTGATAAAGTATGTAAATGCACAAAAGATGCTTCGACAACAAGGTAAATAAGCACACTGACTGAGGCGTGGGAAACTATGAGACGCTCGAGTCACGGTAAACTGGTGGGTCATATGCAGCCGGCCGATCCACGGGATTACTCGTATCTCAAATGTTGCTCGTATTTCAAAGCAAAAAATCGCTCACTCAACGGCTCAGATCTCAAAAATCTCATATGTTAGGGCACTCGTATCTCAAGGTACCACTTTATCTTTTTCCATCTCTTTTCTTTCAGTCTATGTGTGTCTTTTGAACTAAACTGTGTCTCTAGTAGAAAACATATATATGGGACTTGTTATCTATTTAACTACCATATGTCCTTTAATTGGACCATTTAATCCATTTACATTTAAAGTGATTCTTGATATTTACATTTTATCATTTATATTTATTTTTATTTTTATTTTATTTTTTCTTCTTTTACATGTCTTGGACTACTGGTTTGTTTGTTTTTTATGAACTCCCTTAGCTTTTCCTTCTCGGGGAAACCGTTTATTTCTCCTTCATTTAGAATTGAAAGTCAGATAAAATGCTTCACAGACAAGGAAAAGCTAACCGAGTTCATTACCACCAAAGCAGTATTATATGAAATGTTGAAGGGTATTCTTTGAGAAGAGGAAGAAGAAGAAGAAAGAAGAAAGAAGGATAAAAGAAGAAGAAGGAGGAGGAGGAGGAGGAGGAAGAGAAGGAGAAGGAGAAGGAGAAGGAGGAAGAGAAAGAGAAGGAGGGAAAGGAGGAGGAGGAGGAGGAGGAGGAGGAGGAGGGAAAGGAGGAGGAGGAGAAGGAGGAGGAGGAGAAGGAGGAGGAAGAGAAGGAAGAGAAGAAGGAGACGGAGGAGAAGGAGGAGAAGGAGGAGAGGAGGAGGAGGGGGAGGAAGAAGGAGAAGAAATGAACAATAAACCGGCAATAAATACATATGTATCAACAATTGAATCTAAAAATCAAAATAAACAAACAAGGAATCTAGTGAACAATATAAACTCATGAATAAAATAGACCAGAAGCATGGAAACATGAAACAGATTGACAAATCTCAGAGGGAAGCAGGGAGAGTGGGAAGAGATTAACCAAAGATTTTATATGCATATATTGTATGCACTACCTATCAACACAAACAATAGAATGGTAAAGGCCTGGGGCAGGGTAGAAATTGGGTGGAGAGGCGAAATGGAGGTAGGGGTGTTGACATCTGCAATACTCTCAATAATAATTTTAATTAAAAAATAAAATACAGAAGAAAAATTTCAGTAAGGCAGTACCCTGCCCTCCATAAACTTAACACCTAGATGAGATATAGCACATGAATAAGGTAATTTTTAAAATCACAAAATTGTTTAGACAATGTGAAATTGCTCCCTTCAGATAATCACATTATGTTTGTACAAATTCAGTAGCAACTTAATTTGTCCAAGTGACTGATCCTTTTTTTTTAAATTTTATTTTTATTGATTTTTTTACAGAAAGGAAGGGGTAAGGATAGAGAGTTAGAAACATCGATGAGAGACATCGATCAGCTGCCTCTTGCATGCCCCCTACTGGGGATGTGCCCGAAACCAAGGTACATGCCCTTGACCGGAATCGAACCTGGGATCTTTCAATCCGCAGACTGACGCTCTATCCACTGAGCCAAACCGGTTTCAGCCAGGTGACTGATCTTAATGAAGAATATAAGTAGGAATTTTGGAAATAACACTAAGATATATTCTTCTCTTTAGTTCACTTTATTCTGTGAATCTCTAGAGCACTATAAACTATATAAGATTCCAGTCCAATCATGCTTTGTCAGAATACTGCATGTAAAAGAAACCTGAATTCAAGAAAGACACTTATAGGCAGGGCTAGATCTCTAGACTGGATTCATTAAATACCTCTTCTTTTTAGCTCAGAGTCTAAGGGTTTCTTGACTAATCATTGGAAAACCTATGAATCACAAACTGTCAGACAGTTGATTTTTGACTTGAATATGTTGGCATATTTACCCATGCCTATTGTCCTTCTTATAATTCAATATTAATTAAATACCTAATACCCTCTGAAAATTGACGATGTGTCCTTTTTCTTATTTTTAAAATGTTCTGGGCTCTAAACCTCAAAGAGAGTCTTTCAAACATCACTGTTTTGCTTTCTTATATTTGCAAATTAGAAACAGTGTCATACAGGCTAAATGAGACAAGATTTTTTAAATATATTTTTATTAATCTCTAAGAGGAAGTGAGAGGGAGAGAGATAGAAACATCAGTGATGAGAAAGAAATATTGATCAGCTGCCTCCTGCACACCTCCCCACCCACACACACACTGGGGATCAAGCCTGAAACCTGGGCATGTATCCTGACAAGGAACTGAACCATGATCTCCTGCTTCATAGGTCAACACTCACACTGAGCCATGCCAGCCTGGCTAACCAAAATGTTTGAATCACTTAGAAATGTTTTTTAAATAGAACTGCCAAAATCACAGTAGTTAAAAAACAGTGGCAAAAAAACTGTTCTGGTCTTTGTCCATCATACAATGGATATACCTTATAAATTGAGCAAAAATTTTGGTGTTCCAAAAGAATTGTTGAAGGAGAATGACCTGTAGTTACTCACTCAGATTTGTTATACAACATCCAAAGGACAATAATTAATAAGTTAACAGTTAATAATTGTGCACTCACTCCATATGACCACACTTGAGGTTTCTTCTAATATCTTCATATGTGAAAATAAACAAACAAAAAGGATATGAGTATGGTACATGAATGTCATTGAGGGAAAGAAAACTGTTTGGGTAGGAAGTGGATATTATGAGTACAGCACCTTACAAAACCCATAATGATGTACAACTATGACAGAAATGTCTAGGAAATCATGATGCTACAATGCAATGAGATACATTAACATCACACCTATTAATAAATACAGTTCTCTTGTCATTATTAATAACTTTTTAATGGAAAGCAAAAAAACATAGTTGAAAGCATGGCTAATTAGCCTTTGATTTGGGGGTTGGCAAAAGTTTAAACTTGCCAAATTGCTTGACTTCTCTGAGACCACATTTCTTCCTCTATAAAACTAGATTATTGCCCTAGCCAGTTTAGCTCTGTGGATAAAGCATTGACCTGCAGACTAGAGGGTCCCAGGTTCCATTCTAATCAAGGACACATACCTTGGTTGCAGGCTCCTCCTCAGCCTAGGCCCTGGTCAGGACTCATGCAGGAGGCAACAAGTCAATGTATTTCTTTCACATAGATGTTTCTCTCAGTCTTTCCCTCTCTCTTCCACTCTCCCTAAAAAAATCAATGGAAAAATATCTTTAGGTGAGGATTAACAACAACAAAAAGCTAGATTACCTACATGAAACCACAAAGAAGCCCAAGTAGACAAAACAATCTTGAGAAGAAAGAAGAAAGCTACAGGCATCAAATCCCTTGATTTCACAATGTATTATAAAGCTATGGTAATTAAAAGAGTATGGCACTGATCTAAAGACAGACATAGACCAGTGTAACTGGACAGAGAGCCCAGAATACATGCATGTATATGTGGTCAATTGATCTTTGACAGGAGTGCCAAAAATGCACAATGTAGAAAAGATAGTCTCTTCAACAAATATCCACATGCAAAGGAATGAGATTAGATTCTTATCTTACACCATACACAAAAGTCCACTCAAAGTGAATTAAAGATTTAAAAATATAAAATATCCTATATAATAAAAGCCTAATATGCAAATAGACCAAACAACAGAACAACCGGTCGTTATGCTGCGCATTAAGCACCAGGGGACAGATGCTTAACACAGGAGCTGCCCCCAGCCCAAAGGCCCCAGGCCAGCCAAGGCAGATGCAAGCAGTCCCCTTCCCCGCCCCCCCCCCAATTGCTCTGCCAGTCACCCCACAGAGGGAGGCAACCAGTGGTGGAAGTGGAGGGCAGGGACTGCAAGTGGGCAGTGCCAGGCCAGCCAAGGAGAGTGCCAGTGGCCCTCTCCACCCCCTGATCATTCTATAGATCAGCCCTGATTGTCAGCCAGGCATACGAACCCTACCCATGCATGAATTTTGTGCACCGGGCCTCTAGTGAAACTATAAAACTCATAGAAGAAAACATAGGAAATAAACTTCATGACACTGGTCTTAGAAGTGATTTAATGAATATGGTACCAAAAGCAGAAATAACAGAAGCAAAAATATGTCTGTGGGACTACATTAAACTGGAAAGCTTCTACCCAGCAAAGGAAACAATCAACCAACTGAAAAAGCCATCTATGGAATGGAGAAACTATATCTAATTAGGAATCAGTTTCTATAATATGCAAGATTCACCTACAACTCAATAGCAAAAAGAAATTGTAACCCCATTAAAAAGAGTCAAAGGGCTTTCATGGACATTTCTGGAAGAAAACATACAAATGTCATAAAGGTACATAAAAAGATGCTCATTGTCATTAGTCATTAGGGAAATGCAAATCAAAACCAGAATGAGATCTCACATCTCTTGGAATGGTTATTTAAAAAAAAAAAAAAGCAAAAGACAACAAATATTGGTGGAAATGTGGAGAAATTGGAACCTATGTAAAATTATTCATAGGAATGCAAAATGGGAGAAAGAAGATGGCTGCCAATGGGAAGGCAGACTACAAGTGAGTAAAAAAACAAAGGGAGAGTGTGTAGTCACACGGGGAGTGTTTGTTGGTGAGTTGAGGGACAGCTATATTCAGGAGTCTGTGGGGGACTGCTGGACGGGGCTCCCCTGACCAGACAGCCCCCACTGCTGCTGCGTTCTCTCCTGGAGTGACTGGCTTGAACACGGAGACCACGCCATCTTGAAAAAGAAAGTGGATGCTATGGAAACTTAAAAAGCCCGGGGAATCTACAACTATGACACCCACCGAACAGCTATGAACCCAAGAACACCAGTCCCCAAGTGGCGCAACATGCGAATTCAGAGGAGCTCTACACTCCCTCATGGAAAGTTCAGATTTTGCCTGGGATAAAGTGAGGTCTGTGATCCCAGCAGAAACGTGCAGAGCAGGAGCTGGAGAACCTGGGGAAGTCTGTGCCTAGAAAAATCTGTGGCTGTTGGGGCTGGCGTGATCAGTGAATGTGGAAGGGGGTCTGAAGAACTGCTAACAGAAGGGAACTCTAAAAAGCAACTTATTTTGATGTCGGCACAAATTGACAGCCTAAAAATTTTAAAAGTGTACCGATTGCTTAGACCCAAAGGGGAAAAAAACCTGCTCAGACTTGCACACAGCCCTGGAGTTCACACACTTACTCTGGCTCTTTGCTCTTTTTCTCTTTTCTTTTTTTCCCTCTTTTAAGTTCTTGCTTCTGATTACTAAGCCCAATACATAGGATCACCCAATTGGGGACATTCTAAGAGACTGCAGGGGAAAGTTGTTTTTCTGGAACCTGGGGATCAGAGCAGGGAATAACCATCAGAGAACTAACTCTGAGGCAACCCACTCCCCCAAACCAGTATAAAGTGCCAGAGGGGGGAAAACAACTAAACACTAGCTAGAGAGGATCTATAGACTCGGAGTTCAATCCAGAAACACTGCCACCCAGGGGCTGAATCACAAATTTACTCTTGTGTAAACACTAATAAAGGAATATAACAAATAAAGATGTACTGCTGGCTTAAAAATAAGGACTGGCTTACAACACTGAGGAGCAGTGGAATGCAAGAAATTTCAATATTGTCCTGATTAGGAAACAGGCGTGCCAAACAGAACAGTAGAGGAAATGAATAACCTTCATTACTGCACATTATTATTTTATGTTTTCAATCTTTTACTTAAGAAACTAATTTTTTTATTTTCTCCTCACTTGATTTTACCTTTTTAATTACTACATTTTTATTTTCAATTAGTATTATAACTACTACTATTTTACCTTTTTTAAAAAAAGTGTCATTTTATTTTCTCTTTATTTTACTTTGGGATTAGTGTTCTACATTCTATTTTCATCTTTGCTTTAGCATCATTTTACACTACTTCAATTTTACCTTTAGGCCATTACTCACTTTTCCCCTTTTGATGTCCTGTTTCTCTTACCCTATTCCTGCTTTAGATTTTCCTTATTACTTCTTTTTACCCCCTGTTAAAATTTCACCCTACTTATATATCTAATTTCCAATCCTCTGCTCCAAATCCATACATACCTCTCTCTTTTCTTTCTTCACTATCCATAATTATTTTCTCTGTGTCCTTTTGTTGTTTGCATGATTGTTGATTATCTTGATTTTTTATGGTTGTTTGTCAGATTGTTTTGCTTTTTCTTTTTGTTTTTCGTTTTGTTTGTTTTTTGCTTCTATTTTCCCTTACCTCACTTGATATTAATTGTTGTTTGTAGTTTTGATTCATCTCCAGGTACTTGTTGCTGGCATTTGTTGGGATCAATGGCTCTTCTATTTGAGTTTTCTACCCATATATATAGTTTATTCCCTTCTTCTTTCTTATTCTCTTTTCTCTCTTACTTTTTTTACTTTTTCCCCAATTTCATTTTTGCACTTCTTTTTTTTTCCCCTCTTCTTCTTTCTCTCCTATCGGCTAATTCACCTTTCTCTGGTGGTCACCTTTATTTGGGGTTATTAATATCATGAATACATTTGTGTTCAGTGCCTTGTGTGTTGTACTTTGTTGTGTTGTATTTTATGTCTTTAAATCAAAACAGGAGATAGAGCTGAGACTGCTTTGGCTCAGTGGATAGAGCGTCAGCTTGCAGACTGAAAGGTCCCAGGTTCGATTCCGGCTGGAGGCATGTACCTTGCTTGTGGGCACATTTCCACAGTGGGGTGTGCAGGAGGTGGCTGATCAATGTTTCTCTCTCATCAATGTTTCTGACTTTCTATCTCCCTTCCTCTCTGTAAAAAATCAATAAAATATATTTTAAAAAACACCAAAAAAAAACCAAACAGGAGATAGAGAATTACCCAATCAGACACCCAGAGAAGAGAGATCTTAGGTAAACAAAGAAACAGCCTGGATATGAAAGAAAAGCAGATATCATCAGAAAAGGAAGTAAACGAAATGGAAGCAAGAAACCTGTCAGAGAAAGAATTCAGATAAATGGTCACAAGGTGGATGAAAAGAATGGAAGACAGATTTGACAATGTGTGTAAGATCCAAGAGGAAATGAAAAAAACCAAGAAGAAATGAAAAATAACATTGCTGCTATAAAGAACTCAATAGAAAGCATAAAGAGTAGGCTAGAAAAAGTAGAGTACAACATCAGTGAACTAGAAGACAGGGTAGGAAAAAATACCCAGGTAGAGCAACTTAGAGAAAAAAAAAATTAAAAAGCAGGAGGAGAGCATAAGGGAACTCTGGGACAACACAAAACAAAACAACATCTGCATAATAAGGGTATCAGAAGGAGAGGAAACTGAGCAAGGAATAGAAAACCTGTTTGAAGAAATAATGACAGAAAACTTCCCTGATAGAGGGAAGAAAAAAAAAACACCAATCCAAGAAGCTCACAGAGTCCCAAGCAAAATGAACCGCAAAACACCAATACCAAGGCACATTATAATTAAATTGGTAAACACCAATAACAAAGTAAGAATCTTAAAAGCAGCCAGAGATCGAGACACAATGTTACCTACAAAGGATCACCCATCAGACTAGTGACTGATTTTTCAACAGAAACACATATAGAATGAAATATACAAAGTCATGCAAATGAAGGGTTGAATCCAAGAATACTGTACCCAGCAAGGCTATCAATTAAAATTGAAAGTGAAATCAGGAAGTTCACAGACAAAAAGTAATTAAGGTAGTTTATTACCACCAAATCAGCAATGCAAGAAATGCTAAAGGATCTGCTAGAAAGAAAGAAAGAAAGAAAGAAAGAAAGAAAGAAAGAAAGAAAGAAAGAAAG